>CM060665.1:12894099-13019099 GCA_030686955.1 Odontamblyopus rebecca | reverse complement strand
AAAGATCTCAAGATGATTATCCAATCAAGACAATAGCAGGAGTCTCTCATTTGGGCTGCCAGTCTCAGTGCTGAAATCCAGTTGGTTTAAAACCCGTTTTAACCCTATAATAATATCTATATTTATTGAAACAGGTCTTTTTGCCTGTTTTTTTCTTACTATGAACCAGATATGATGTGTTCTTATTAACGATTGAATTGAATAGTCTATTTTTGTCCATAATTGTGTCAAAGAATAATTTACACCCTTTTCCAGGAGAAGTAGAACTGTCAAGTATTTACCATTCGTATGTAATTCAATACCTAAACCTGTGTTATAAGATGAAAAGGCCAAAAAGGAATTGAATTTTCTACAGCTTTCGGGGGCAGTTTGAATGATTAAAACTTGCACAAGTAGCGAGGAGTTGTGGTCATTTGAAATGGTGGTGTCACCGGTGACCCCTGTGGTGGGAAAAGGGTTAAACCTAAAATGCTTCTCTCTGATCTGAACGGTCTCAACCTAAACCTCAGCACCTGCAGCCATCATGAGTCAGTGCTAATGCAGCCTCTGCAGCTCAGGGAGGGAATTCTGGAGGTTCTGAGTTCACATGAGGCCTGTGCATAAACTGAGAATGAGACAAACGCAGGATGTGTCTCTATCTGCTGTATCCATGCTCAGTAGTGATCAGAAGTACCAGGCTACATACAGATCCTTTAAAATCACAAAGTGTCACAACAAAAACATGCAAATAAGTACAAAGGGCACATTTTTGTCTATATGGCCAGATTTGTATTTATTGGTATTGTAGAGAAAATTCTGAGCTTCACATGAGGCCTGTGCATAAACTGAGAATGAGACAAACTTGAATATGTCTCTACCTGCTTCACCTATGCTCAGTAGTGATTGTAATACCATTTTAAAACTGCGGGGAACTGTGTACCAGGCTACATAATGTTCCTTTAAAATCAAAAGGTGTCGCAACAAAAACATGCAAATACTTCCTCTGTAGTTAGTTATAGTTATTATAGTATAGAGAGTTATAAAAGATAGTATAGAGCTAGAAAGAGTTATGAACAATAGTGTATCACAGTAGTAATCTCATAGTTTCTGTTTCAGTTCATAGTAAATAAAGATAGTTATGTCACAGTTAGACTCACTTATTTAGTTCAGCTTTATGTGGGATTGTAATTTCTAGACTCATCTTTTTATCTTAGCTTTTAGCTGGGGGGTGGAGGGTGAAGGGGAAATATGGGAAATGTGGGACTGTTCTTTTTTTAATCACTGTAAAGCGCTTTGTGCTGCATTTTTGCATGAAAAGCGCTCTATAAATCAAGTTTGATTGACTGATTGACTGTAAGTACAAAGAGCAAAGTTTTGTCTATAGGGCCAGATTTGTATTTGTTAGTATTTTATTGCCATAATACGTACATACATGTCATGCCGTACAGTTTTACATGAGACTCAGACAGTTCCCATGCAGTTCAGTGGTTCTGGTGGAGGAACTGTGGAGTTTGGGATTGATTTTGTTATGAGTTTGTTTTTGTCGGACCCCGTCAATCGCAAACCTACAACCTTCAATCGTTTGTGCTCCGTTTGTGCTGCAAAAAGTTCTGTTTAATCTGCTTTAGTTTTTGAGACAATAACGATTCTTTTATAGGTCAAAGTGGGGGTCAGCCAGGCCCCAGGGAGCTTAAAAATGCTCTAAAATGGCCCAAAATGGTGTCAGTCATTTGTGCTGTTTTGTGCTGCAAAAAGGTTCGTTTGTGTGATTCTGGTTCTTAAGATATTTGCAGTTTCATGATGATGTCATCCAGCCCCTCAAAATGTTAAATAGCCTCAAAACAGGCAGAAAATTATACCAAACATTTGTATTTTGTTTGTGCTGTTTACAGACTTTTCCACAGCCTGAGTTCGTTTTTCTTCACTAGTTTTATGGAGTTTTGCTAAAGCCGCCGCTGTCAGCAGAGTGAAAATGACATCACATAATTTCCGCAAAAATACTAATGAATAATTTTAGAAATATATTCACACAAATGAAAATTGTCACAGCACAAAACAAGACAAACAAAATACAAATGTTTGGTATAATTTTCTGCCTGTTTTGAGGTTATTTAACATTTTGAGGGGCCGAAAATAAAACTGTGAATATCTGAAAAACCATAATCACACAAACGAAGCTCAAACGATCAACACCGTCTTTAAAGTTATTTTAGAGCAATAAAGACGCCCATGCTGAAGTAATTACACATTTAAATGTTTTATTTCTTATTGACAGCCATTCACTGGAACAATAAAAGCTCCAGACTAAACCTGATTCAAACCCAGGAAAAAACCAGGAGCAGAACTCGTCTGTTTTCAGTCTAATGACGCCATCAAATCCACCGATCGTACTGAACAAAGAATATTGACCGGATACTCGACTAACGTGGTGCACTTCCAGGACCAACACCCGACCGCCGGTTTTTTTCCCCCAGATCGGGCCTCCGTAATGGGCTCGCCTGTGCGTCCGTCTCCCTCCTCCTCTCCTCCTCTGGCTGCTCCTCTCTTCTCGGCAGTTTGACTTTAATTGCAGGATTATGACGCTCGTTTGCAAAGCTAATGTTTCCTGTTTTATTGCCTTTTCAAGTCCTGTCTACTTATTCTACCTCTTTTTTCATCATCTCTCTCTCTTTCTTTATCTCCTTCTTTTGCGCTCTTTCTTCTCCATGTCTTTGCGTTTTCACTCTCCTAATTTTTCCTCTCTTCCATTCTTCTTTCTCTGTTTTCCCTCCCGTTTTGGACTCGCTTTATCTCCATTTTCTCGCTCTCTCCTCTTTTTATGTCTTGTTTCATTCTATCCATCTCCCTTCTCTCTTACTTCCTCTTGTTTCAAATCTACTACCCCCGTCCCTCCCTTATTTAAATTTTACCTCTTTCTCTTGCTTTCTCTCACCTTTCACTCTCTTCTCCTTCTCCTCTTCTGCCCCATCTCTCCCTCTTTTCTCTTTAGCTTCCTGTCTTTCGTTCTCTCTCTCCAACCTTACCCCCATCCTTTTCTCCACCTCTTTCTCTCTTGCTTTCTCAATTTCTCTCTTGCTTTCTCCTTTTTACTCTCTCTCTCCTGATCCTCCTCTCACTTGCTATTTCACTTTCTCTCTATATATCTCTCCATTTCTTTAGTTCTCTCTCTTGCTCTGTTTCTCTCTTTGTCTTTCTTCCTTGTTCTCTTTTGATCTCTCTCACCTTCCTCCCTCTCTCATGTTCTCTCTCTCTTGCTCTTTCTCTTCTCTCTCCTTCCTCTCTCTCCTCCTCCCTCTCTCCTCCTTTCCTCTTGTTTTCTCTCTTCATCTCTCACTCTTCCTATCTCTCTTCCTCTATCTCTCTCTGTTGCATCCTCTCATCTCTCTCGTTCTTACTCTCTTTTTGATCTCTCTTGCTCTCTCACTCTTTTCCCTGTTCATCTCTCTTCCTTTCTCTCTCTCCATCTCTCTTCTTCTCTCATTCTTCCTCTTTTTCTCTCCCTCTAGCACTCTTCCTCCTCTTTCCTCTTTCTCTCTCTCTTTATCACCCTCTCAATTGGCCTACCCCTCCCTCCCCCTCTCCCTCTCTCTCCCTCTTGCTCTCTTTCTCTTCCTCTCTCTTTCCCCCTTCATCACTCTCACTCATCCTCTTTCTTCCTCTCTCTTTCTTGATCTCACGTTCTCCTTCTTTCTCTCTCCCTCTTCCTATCTTTCACCCTCTCGACTGGCTCTTTTCTTTCCCAATAAAAACCCACCCCTCCCTTCCTCCTCCTTTCCCTCTCTCTCCATCTCTTCCTTCTTCAGTCCAGGGCATTGGTCCAGATGTTTGTAAAGTGCTTATCTGGGGACGAGAATTCATTTGGCGCTAAAAGAAACCAGCGCCGTGGAAACGAGGCATTCAAAGACGAGCGCTTATCCGGAAAAATCTTGTTTCAATTACGGAATTACAAAAATCTCATCAGCTTTTATGATCTGGGGCTCAGAACAGAAGCTTTCAGAGGATCTCAGTGGTGAGTTAAACTGACACTGGTCGCCATGGTATTTAAGCATTTCACAAATAGAAATTCAGTTTGTTTTGTGGGTCCGTGTGCCATTTGTTTGTTTGGATTTCAATTAAGAACGTAAAACAATAAAATGGGAAAACAGTTTATTTCATTATTCCATTTTAGTGTCAAACAAAAAAAACAGATTTCAACCTCTATTTCCAATATTTATTCCAAGTTTATTTCAAATAACACCAATTGAAGAACAGTCGTGTGCCTGTTTTAATTTTGATATTTTATTCTCTCTGGTTTATTTGCTCCAGAAGTTCTGCTGCTACAAGGACTTCGTTGCAGTTTTCTGGGGACAAACATGTCGTCTTCTTTTATAGCAACGCGTTTACTTCCACGTCTTAGAAAGTAACTGTTGAACTCCATGATGAGAATTTACCCTGATTCATCAGCCGGTTTCATTTGGTGGAAACCGTCTGACCTCACAGCATTAGGATTGATACTTCTTTGTTTTAACCAATCGCTGCTATTTGGTGGTGACATATGTAATGCACCGTAAAGCTCAACGGTGTCCAAGTAACCGCAACACAACAGCAAATCCTGTAGGAAGAAGAGCAATAACGTCTTTCCCCTTAATAAAATTCACCAGACATTCTCTTTGTTCCGGCTTTAAACCCACAATGTCGGGAATTGTTGCCAACACAAAATCTTTGGCTTTGTCTACATCCATCTCGACGCTTTGTTTATTGTTGTGTTGTTTATTGAGGCGCTGGAGTTTGAACTCAGGGCTTCACAGCTGATTGGCCGGTGCGCCGACTACAACTTCCGGAGTTCTTGCAAACCGTCGAGTGAATTCTGAGTCTTGACTAGTCGCTGGAGAGAAATGAAATTGAGCAGAGGCACGAGGTGGCACCAGCCTGGCTAACGAGAAACAGGAAGTAGCGATAAATTCTCCTTTGTTTAGTTGACACTGAATTCACAGGTGGCGCTGAGCAGCAAAACTTCATATAAACCACAGAGAATAAAATGACAAAATTAAAATAAGCACCGAGACTGTTTTTGATTGTGCAATTTGAAATAAACTTTAAATTAAATACTGGAAATAGAGGTTTAAATCAATTTTTTTGTTAGCCACTAAAATGGAATAATGAAATGACTGTTTCCCCATTTTATTGTTTATCTTTCTTAATTGAAATTCAAAAGAACAAATGGTACACAGACCCTTGTGATGTGTTTCGGTTTGAGATTATTTTTTTTTTAAAGAGCGGGTGCTTTACATGTATGAGATATTAACTGTAACACGTAACATATTTATAATAATAATAATAATATACATAACACTTATATAGCGCTTTTCAAGATACTCAAAGAACCTTTACATGTTATTTAGATCACCGTTTTTCCTTTTATTGTTTTGAAAATGCTACATTTGCTGAAAAATTTGTTTCAGTTTAATTTTTGACGCTCGGAGTCACCCTTCCCTTTGCTCCCCATGCTATGTTACTACCCCTTCAGAGCACTATCACATTGCATTTGGTGTACATCCCACTAACCTTGTCCAGCTCCGGGGCCTTCGGTTAACTCTGACCCGTTTAAGATCATTTGGAATTACAAAATAAACATGTTTTATCATTTTACCTCATGCATGGACTAAAGCTGCATCGCTTTTATTTTATTTTTATTTTTATTTTTAATGACATTTCTTATAAGGGAACCTCACTTTTTCATTGCTGAGTCATAACAAAAACTCTTGCAGTGTATCAAAACAATGCTCTTTACTGCTTTTTATCATTTTATGCAGAATTGAGTTAAGCATTTTGGCCCGACCCTCAATATTTTCTGTTTCTCATGTGGCCCCATGGAAAACAATAATTACCCATCCCTGTGCTAATGGAACTACTGCACTGACTTTTAACTCAATCTGCACATCAGGGAAATCTAGACTAAAACAATGCATCTTTATTACAGATTTAAAGTGGCCATATTACGCTGTTTTCTGATTTGAGATATATATATATATATATATATATATATATATATATATATATATATATATATATATATATATATATATATATATATATATATATATATATATATATATATATATATATATAATGTTTCCTGGTAAATAGTCACACTTTTATACAACGTTTTTCCAATTTCAAGGCTTTACAGCAAGGAACCACTCACCCATTCACACATCATTGTACACAAACACAGGGGGCAAGGTGGGTTAAGTGTCTTTCCCAAGGACACAACAACAGTGTTCAATCACAACAACATTGGTTCCACTGATCGCTCAACTATTTTTCTTTATGTTGGGAGTGGGATTCAAACCACCAACCTTCAGATCAGTGGACAAACGCTCAACCAACTGAGCTCCTGTCGCCCATCGTAAACAGACCTGGTGTTGTGTTTTGTTTCATTCACACATGTTTAATCCTTCCAGACCTTTTAGTACATTTGCTCTCGCCTGGATTTTTTTCTTCATTTTGCGATTAAATCTGCCCCCTTTTACCCCCTAATGAAGTGTTACACATCTTTTTTTTTTCAGTACAACCTGTTATTTCACAACCTGCTGTTGTAGTTGTGTCAAATGGCTGTAATAAAAGCTATAGGACCAGAAATACAAATGAAAAAATATTCTTTCATACAAAACACACAACAAACATGTATAAACAACTTTCTGGACATTATTTTTTTATTTAGGGCCTTAACTACAAAAGTGCAAAATATCAAGTCTGTAAATAAAATAAAAAAAAACAGTGCAATGGCCCAGTTACGTTTTCTGGTTCCAGTCATGGAAAAGGCTCCTGTCAGGTCCAGGGCCAAAGCCCCATCACTTCCTGCATTTCCATGGTGTTTATTACATTTGTTCATTTTGAATTAAATAAACCTTTCAATTAAAACTAGCAAGGGATGCCCAATTATGTGGACCAAGATGTGTAATTTGCCATTTATTAGAGAAAAAACTGCACTTAGAGCTGCTTTTTCAATTGTTATGAACATAGACGCTCAGAACATCGTTCATCTTGACTCACTTCACTCTTTAGCAAAGTTTGGGCCAATCAAAATGGCTGGAGCACATGTGTTTGGCAGAAAACAAAGTTCCTCTTGAACACTTGTTTTCCCTGCTTCATTATGCAGCTTGTGTGTGACGTAGGATAATGCTGGAAATATGCTCAGAAAGCCATGACTCTCAGCTTTTCAAGGTAAAAAAAAGTAAGTTTCTATCTTTTATGGTTAGAAAGTTATGTGCAGTTATTTAAAACATATTCCCAGGGGTCGTATATGATACCGTCGGTAGTTCTGGAAGGGTCCATACACCTTCACTAGATGATTTCAGCCTTTGAATTTCCAAGTTCTATAAACAACACAAGGAACAAAAGGTATAAACGGTCGCTGTTAAGTTAAAAACGCTTCATGACATCACAAGGTGGCACAGAGCATTTCCAGATGTAGACAGACTAATAATAAAGAATTACCCAAACATGTGAATGAAACAAAACACAACTCCAGGTCTGTTTTTGAGGATTTAACAGCATTATATTGTGGTTTAAAGCTCAAAAGAGTTGATTTGTTGTAATACAGGATCTTTAAATAGTAAAAGAGTCTTCTGAACGGCTCTTTGACACAAATGGATTCAAAAAGATTCAGATCTCATATAGAAGCTGAAAGTTCCATTACTGTTGTTTAAAGCCAGTGCCGAAAGTGCTCTCTTCCTGTAGTGACTTCCTGTGTGGAGATAGCATCAGTCATTTTGCAGCATAAAAGTTCCACTGAACACACGGGACCATTAGCCACGTTAGCAGCGTAGCCGCATTAGCCACGTTAGCGCTGTGAAGTATTGGACAAAACAGCGTCCTAACTGCAAACCGACAGCTGCAGAGGCTGATTGGACGGGAGCGTGCAGGAAGCGATCACTTTTTCCAATTAACCCGGGCCCTGGTGCGGAGATTAGCAGCTACGATTAGCAGCTAACGGGTCTTTGTCATGCAGATGAGAGGAGCTAAAGATCTCTGTGAGCGTGATAAGCTCGCAAGACCTGTGAGGAAGAGGAGTGGAGGCGGAGCTGTCATTTAAACTGGGTATGAGAGTTAAAGCTGGACCGTGGAGCTTTTCTGGTGGAGCTATATAATATTGCTTCACCTGGTCAACGTTATTAAACGTATTAAACTCCAGACAAGCAGGTGGCGCAACAACGATTTTACAGGTAAGATCTGTAGAACGGCAACTTTGCTCACAATAGAAAAGTATTTGTCTATTTCCAGTCAAAATCAAACTTTAACAATAATAATAATAAAAAGCGCACACCATAGACATGAGGTGAATCTTATGAGAATAAAAATCTCCGATCGCAAAGACTGCAGCGGGATCTGTGTGCGGACTACAGGATATAAAGTTGTGAGCGCGATGGCGTCAGCTGTTTCCTGTCTACTGTAAAACTACTCGCATTGAGAGTCTTAAGTGTTCAAAAATCAGAGCTCTGCACTTCTAGTTTAGATACAAGTCAAACTGTTATTATTATTTTTGAAATGTGGTCCAATGCTTCAGATACAGGATTTTAAAGCACAAAAGATTGGAGATAAAGTCCACAGGAAGTAGAGGCACTGTTGCTAATCTACAGCTTCACCTCAATCCGTGCGCTGTGTGGATGTAAACAGACACACACACGAGGAATTATCTCAACTTTTTACTTCTTTAAAAGTAAAAAAGTGAGCTAGTTCCTCGTGTGTCTGAAACTGGATTAACAGTGTGGTTTTGTGGACTGAGTGTTATTATTTACAGAGGACAATTTATATGGATAATGTGGCTGAGATGCTGCAGTTTAAATTTACAACTTTGCGAGGGGTGAGGAATAAAATCTTTATTTTCGCTTTATCCCGAGTTTGTATCTTGCATCTCTGTTACACTGCAAAAAAACAAAAGCTAGTCAAGATAAAATGACTTGGATTAAAAAAAGTGCCAGTGCAATAAGATTTTTGTACTTAAAATATGAAAACACATCTTGCTTCACTTAAAATAAGAAAAACAACTTTTTGAACTTAAAATAAGAAATAACATCAAATGTTGCTTGAATTAAGAAAAAACACTTTTTTTCTCTGGCAGGAGGAAAGATGAATCTACTCAGAGTAAAATGTTCTTAATTTAAGTCATTTTAATTTACCTAGATATTGTTTTTTTCCAGTGTAGTGTGGCCATTCTTCCAGATTTCAGCTGGACAGTCCAATTTTAGAGCCTTCTGTCTGGACCTCTGTTATGTGTCCTCATTTTTGACATATTGTCCTTATTTCAGACCATCAGCCTTCACCGTTGCATCACCACAAATCCCTGCCCTTATTGCATCTGCAACGCTGTGATAGCAATGTTTGAAACGGTTTGAAACTGTCTAAAACGGTTTGCTATTGAAAAGCAAACACCAAAAAAGAACAATCCTTCAAACAGGCTTGGTGCTCAGAGCAACGCTTTGCTAAAGCGGCATCGACACTGATGTGAGGAGCCGAGGTAGAGCGACACGCAGACACAGAACGCCACAAGGAGAACGCAGCAGTGTTGCACATTCTTCTTTAACGTCTTTTTTTGCCCCACCACCAACCAACACAACAGATGACAAAACCACTGCTGCTGAGCTCAAAAAGCTGTTTCACACAATTCAACACATATAATAACACATATAATTATAAATAAACATATAAGTGCATATAAATAATAATAATAATATGATGATAATATTGATAAGTGGTTGTATGGGGCTGTTTTTAACCATTTTGTTGTGGTTGCCCCCCTTGTTCCGGTAGTGTCCTCTCTTTTGGGTCTAAGTGTCCTAATTTTCAGATTCATGCCGATGTTCACCTTAGTCTCTGTGTCCGTCACTCCTCTGCCCCTGACTGTTTTATCGGCTGTTTCCGTAGCGTTGTTGATGTTTGGTGGTTACGATCTGACACTGACACAACACATGAGGAGCGCAGCAGCTTCAAAATCGCACACGAAGACAAAAAGTCCAGTCATGGGAAGAAGAAATCGCAGCCAAAATTGGGCAAATTCTCTTGTAGTGTGTAGCGGTCTTAACTTAGCAAACACCAGACTTCTCTGTCCTGGTTGATTAGGTGCAGTTGATTAAACCGTCGTTGCTAATGATGAATAAAGATGTTCACATTTTCAGTGTTGCTAATCAGGCCTAGCGTTTGGGGCCATGCTAATCTTTTGTCACTGACTAGTTTAGCAGCCTCCTGACATTTGAGGAGAGAATCGTTTGTCAGTTTGGGTCACACATCTCCTCATTCACACGCAAATATTTAGAAACTGCCAGACGAAGCTAAAACACAGAATTTTAGATACAGTGTCAAAAGAAAACAACTTTGAATGTGTTTGGAGGAGAAAATCAGATTGGAGACGCCTTTTCACTGATGTTTCTTCTTTACTTCTAAAATTATTCTATCGACACAGACATTCACAATATTTAGAGGTCAAGCATACCAAAGTGTTCCTTTGAAGTCTCATTTGGCATTCATAATGTTAGCTGTACAAATGGTATTAAATGGTGACAAATTATATATATATAAGGTAAAAAAGTGTATTTAAATGAAAATTTAAATAACAGAAAATAAGATTAGATTTGTATAACTGCTTTATGCTTTTATTGCTGTTTTTCGTCAGTGACTTCCACTTAGAGAACAGTGAAAGAGTCTTTTCAATCCCATGATCCTTTCTGATTGTCGGGATTCTGCCCTTCTGCCAAAAGCTTATGACTTCTTCCCAATCGATGCCGGCACTTGTCTTAGTCTCTAAACGGCAGTAACTCAGTTGTCTGAGCATTTGTCCACTGATCCGAAGGTTGGCGGTTCAAACCTCGCTCTTGACATAAACATCCTCGGTTGGGCGTTCAAATCCACTGATCCACAGGTTGGTGATGCGATTCGAGCTCCCAGATGTTCTTTGTAAAGTACTTTGAGCCTTGAAGGTGGAAAGCTTTATATAAAAATGTGGCTATAAACATGACGATGGAGAAACACATGGAGCACGTGGCCATGTGTGCAATTTGCTTCCAAGTATTTGTTCCTCTGACTGACATCAAATAGATAGACGCAGATATCATAGGCTACATTCAGACAGCAGCCTGAAGTGACCCAAATCTGATTTTCTCACCCCTATGCAACCTGTATCTGATCTTTTAATGACTGTCTAAATGACACAGATCCGATTTTTCAAATGCGATATGTGCTCCTAAAACTGATACATATTTGATCTTTTGCCATGCGACTTCAGTCTGAACGGCCAGCGGCCATTCATCCAACCTACATCCGACCTACACGTCATCAACAAGAAAGAGGTTGGCTATTGTGCTGTAACAAGCACCTGTTGCGAGCCAGCCTCTAACAAGCCTCTCCTGACAGCACGTTGTTCAAACACCCATCTGTGAACTTGTTCCTCTAGCTGTGGCCCTCTACCGTTTAGCCCGCTATTAGCTTTTTTTGTTTTCTTCATTGCAGTTCAAGTATCCTCCACTTTTCGTCAGTCCATCACAAGTTTCTCCACTCCAAACTTTGTTTCTTCTGGTTGATTACTGTTTTCAGCTGCATATTTCACTTGTAGCTTGTAATCTGCAGAATATGATTTTCTTTTTCCAGGAATTTGTGTTCAGTCTTCCTCATTTGTCTTTATAAGTTGATGTTTAAACTTTCAATTTTCAGTGGTACAGGAGTAACAGGACTAGCAGATACTGGCCCACTTGAAATGATATATTTTAATATATAAGTCACACCTGAGTATAGAGCCTTTTGGGACAGAAGTGGTAAAAAAAGATCCATGCTCATTTTGGCAACAGAAGTGTCATTGTTCCCCATTCATTCTGATTCATTCAGACTGAACACTGACAGAAGATGGAGATAAAAACATTTCTAGCCCCATGGTTGTTATGTGTGTGGTTGTCAGAATCGCTATTCTACCGGCGGACTAAAGTTTTAAAGTTTTACTCACTGTTCGCACAAGGATCTGGCAGTTGGACACCATTTGTCAAAGGCTTGTTCAGGAAATAATCGTGATCTTTTGACAATAATCCTTTCACAGATCTCGACAAGCTGCTGAGTTCTGCTGTACTTCTGTTGCCAAAATGCGCCTACGTCATCACTGTTTTACACTACACTACACTACATTACACTAAAAGGGTCTATAAGCCACAGGACCTCCCAAAGCATGAAAAGGTGCGAAAAATACATTAGTCGTGTTATATACTTTTTTCCATAATTCTACATATAATATACTTATTGTGTTCCTTGTGTATATAAACTGTAGAAAGTAGGGATAATTTTTTAAATCAGTAACATTTTATATTAATATTATCATCACTATTATTACTATTACTAATCTGCATAAATAAACTAAACTTTACAACATATAAACCATAACCACTATAGAGGCACATCAGCCCGTTTGAGATTAGAATGTGTTAATGCAACTTTCCGCATATTTGTTTACATCTTACAGAAACAAAACTTTCTTCTTAATTCTTAGTGATCAATTATCGATTAGTCTAATCATGCCCATTCCTAGTAGAAAGAATTAAACATAAAGGAAACAAACATTAAATGAGAAGGAAGTAATTGAGTAACTTATTTTGAGTTCCTTTTTTCAGGGAAAAATTTTGTATTTACCAATTTTCCTAAGAATTGTCAATTTCCGCAATATTTTTTGATTTTATGGAACTGGTAGCATTCTCATATCTGTTTAAGGAAATCTATGCTTCTTTTTTCCATTTTATTTTTGTTTGGAAATAACAAAGATTATACAAACAGATTTCTTGCAGTTCAAACATATTTCCCAATTACGTAAATGGGCTTTTCCATTTCTGCACATTCATGAGACAAGCATTATTACCCACTTGAAGTCCCGTAAAAATCCTTTCCACTATTATACCATCTGGGCCCATTTTGGTATGTTCAAAAAAGAAAAAAGTAACTATGAACAACAAAATTTACAAGAACAGGGTGAGCTTACAGAAAACACACAAAACAAAACATTGCAAACAAAAGGACAGTGTTATAAGGAAATATATGTTTCATATGAGCCAAAAATAAACACAAATATATATATGGGTCAATGACATGACGCCTAAATATTCTGTCCAATTACAATTTCCTCAGTTAAAAGGGTTCAAATTTCATAATAATTCACCACATTTCTGTAGAACCTCTGACCTCCATGGAACTAAATCATTTTTTTCAGAAATCATGAGTTATTGTGCATGTTTTTTGTACTTAAATTGTTAAAATGTCATGTGGTGCGACCGTGCATCATGTGGTGTGACTAATAATAGCAGCAATTCTATAGCTGAAGTTTGAATAACAGACAAATTAGACTTGGGTGAATGGTCTTTTAGACATTTTTCTTAATTTGACGTAATTTGATGCAGGGTAGTAGTTCATTCGTTAAACAGAAGCAGGTGACTGTGATATTGGACAGCAAAAGAAAATATCAATATGCATAAAAAAAATGCCAACAGTTTGTTTCTATACACTTCATATTAATCAGAACTTAGATTAATGTCCCATTAATATTAATATTTTAGAAAATAAACCTATTTTAAGGTTATTATCGGTCACACCACATGACATTTTACACAAAAAATGCTTAATATAAATGTTAAACATAGATTTATGCACCTGACACTGTAAATATTTGAAAAAGTTCAATAGAAACTTTAAGAACTTTAGAAACTTTTAAAATCTAATTTTAAAAGCCATTCCTTCGTTTTTGGAGTAGATTATAACCTTTTATTCAATGATCTTAGATAATTTAAATAAAATGTCCTCAAAATTCTGGATCTGTGTCCTCATGAGAGCACAAATAAACTTCCTTTGGCACTTCTAACTCCAAAACCTTCAGATAAAATCCTGAAGAGGAGCCGGTATCTCTGAGTATTAGATTTTCAAACATAAACAACATTAAAGATGGAAATCAGCCTCAGAATCGTCCCCAAACCCGCCGGGAGAAGGTCCAATTTCAGCCAAATCCAAAAACCATCACTTTGGTGGCTTCAGTCCCCAGATGAGAGGAGTTTTTTACACCTAAGATTACAGCAGAACTATTCTTTTATTAAGAACAAGGGTCCGATCTGTTCGCTCACTCTGGAGGGGATGGTAGGCACAGATGGGAAGATTTGCCGAAAATTGTACTAAAGTGAGAGCCGTTTAGATGTGATAAGCTGAAAGAACTGTTATTTCAATTCCAACAGGGGAAATCCAGAGTCTAATCAAAAATAAAAGATAGCAGGTTTAAATATAACATGAAAAACTGCAAGTGAAGCAGAAATATACGCAGCTGTGACTATGGTTATGTAGAGTACAACATATGGATAAAAATACTACATACAGCTGTTAGTTCAGTGAATCGTACCACCTAAAGGTTCCATATTACGCTATTTTCTGAGTTCTTCTCTTCTGTCTTCCTCCTTATGATGTCAAACAGTGATACAGGAAGTGCTCCACTGTGTTTTTAAACTCCATACACCTTCACTAGAGTCTTTTAGATAATTTCAGCCCTGGAATTGCTTATCTCTAGTGAACAAATGGTAAATGGTCACGGTTCACCTGAAAACTACTACTGCTTTATGACATCACGAGGTGGAACAGAGCATTTTGAGCTTTGGAGATGTAGACAGACTCATTTTACTCAAAATTTTAATATAAAGCTTGTTAATGACTGTTTTATTCTTGATTTTAGTTAATGAATCTAAATTAATTATCACCTTATTTTAAGACTAATTACCACTTGGTAACATATTGGCAAATTGCAGCGCTCTCCTAAAACTTTTAAATCTTTAATTCTTTCCATGTTACAAACAGAAGGTTCAGAGATACTGGACAATTTTAGTCCAAGACATCCTTCAAAAAGTCTTAAAATGATCCCTGGCTAATTTAACATGCTGGTCTTATATGATTAACGTTGGAGTCCATTATAAATACGTAATACCAAAAATCTCAAATATGTTCATTTGTACTATTTTTAATATAAAAAAGGCAAAAATACGCTTGCTAGTAGGCGGTCATATTTGAGTAGAGATCCCATTAGTCCGACCGTACACAGTGGAGATGCATGGATATAACATGCTGAGGATAAACCGTTCGTAGTAACAAGAATTCCACCCACACTCTCATTGGTTTAGAGCCACCGGGGTAAAGCCACAAACACCAGAACAGGAAAATCCACGGCGTGTCATTAGTGGCGTATAAACATATACACGCCGCCAGCACCAAGATGAGAACCAGGAGTAAACCAGGACATTAAATTGAAAATACAACCACATTTTCAGTTGTGTTGAGCAAACAAATGTAGGTATCAATAAATTATGATATTATATTAGGTCCTGATGCGCTGCTGCATTTTTAAATAACGGTAATGAAACTGATACCGTTGCAACTTTTTGATACCTTGGGATACCTTAATACCGTATTACCACCCAACCCCAGTCCACAGTGCACCCGAGGCAAAACAATTATAACACCAGACTGTCGATGTGAATGTGTCAATCTGTGCGAAATGAAGACCAAAAGCAATTTTGGTTCCGTGTTGTGCAAGGACACAGAGATAAAGTTTCAAAGAGAACAAAGTCATCATACATGGAAAATAAAGTTTGAACTGTTCTAATATATGTCGCATAAGCACAGGGAGACTGGGAGATATTATTATGACCATACTTGTCTTTGTATTGTTCAAGTTTCGGTTTCTGCAAAAGTTAAGCATTAAAAATTGTGAAAAAGTGCGCCACCCTTTACTGGTTTCCTATTTTACACATTTAGAAAACTTTTACTTAAATCATGTTGTCAACTATCTTAATGTTCTGACAGATTTTATTACTTGTTTTTCTGTTATTTTGATTTGTACATTTATATACTTATGCCCTATTTGACACCTGCCTCTTGCGATCTTTTTGGCTACTTATTTAGAATTTATTATCACCATTTATATTTTTCCGTCAGTTTCTGTAATATCAGACTGTGTGTAACCTGTGCTCTTGCTGTTTACAGTTTTTCTCATTTTCTGTATATGAACAGGCCTTGAAAGCTCAGGACCTCCAGAATTCACTCACCGAAGGTCTTATACTACGCAGAATCGACTCTTGTGAGCTGTGAGTCACGTTAGAACAATTTACCTCTTCAAAAGCAGACCTGGAGTTGCGCTTTGTTTCATTCACACGTTTGAGTAACCTTTTATTATGAGTCTGTCGACGTCTCCAAAGCTCAAACGCTCTGTTCCACCTTGTGATGTCGTGACCCCTTAATAGTTAGAAAGCCTGAATCATCCGTAATAAACTCTTTTTTGATTATGAGTGAAGTCTTCGTTCGTTCTGACCGAGGCGTTCTAAAGTGCTGCCGTTGTGTTTCTTTAAAGCTCTCAGATCTCAGCTTTAAACCTCCACTCTGGAAATGTCACACCTTTTCATCAGTCCCAGAGAAATTACTGAATCATTTCTCTGAACTGTCTTCCACAAACGATCTCTCCATCTCTCTTTCCCTCCCATCCTCACTCCTTCTTTCTCTCTCCACCTCTGTGTGCTCTCTCCCCACTGATGGGCAGCTATTAGTTAAACTACATTTCGCTAGTTACGCTATTTTTTTTTGATCACGTAGCGCCGTAGCGTACACTAAAGCTACAAGTTCCAGGACATGACTGACAGGTTTGCTCTGCATTAGACTATATCTGATTCTGAAACACAATAATCAGAGTGAGGCACATAGGGACAGAGGGGAGACTTTAGCTCACTGTGTTAAGTCCTCGTCTTTATTGCGGACGCTCCAGGTTCAAATTCGTGACAGGGAGGAATTTCAGGTAATCTCCAGCGGCTATTCTGCACCGACGGGGGTGGGCACGGAGATGCCCACAATGGTGCCCCCTAAAGAGCTTGGTGCATAGGGTGGGGAGCCACGGTACTTCCCTCCCTTCCTCTTCCTTCTTTCCTCTCTCCCTCCCTCCATTTCTTTGTTCCTCCCCCTTCTCTCCCTCTCCCTTTTCCTCTCTCCCTCCCCCACTCTCTCCCTTCTGTCCTCCCTCCCTTTCTCACTATCCCTCTCCTCCTCCCTTTCTCTCTCTCCCCCCTTCTTTCTTTTCCCTCTCCCCTTCTCTCTCTTCTTTTCTCTCTCCCTCCCTCTCTCTCTCTAGTCCTCCCTCCCTCTATCCTGCTCCCCTCCCTCCCCCTCTCTCTCCCTTCCCTTTCTCTCTCTACTCCTCACTCTATTTCCTCTCTCTCTTTCTCTCTCATTACTCCTTCCATTCCTCTCTTCCTTTCTCTCTCTACTCCTCCCTCCCTCTCTTTCTCTCAATCCCTCTCCCCTCTCTCTCTCCCACCCTCCCTCCTCTCTCCATTCTTTCCTCTCTCGCTTCTCTCCCTGCCTCCCATGCCCTCCATTCATTTCTCTCCCCCTCCTTTCTCCCTTCCTCCCTCTCTCCTGTATCCCTCTCTCTACTCCCTCCCTTCTTCTCTCTCCCTCCATCTCTTTCCCTTCTTTCCTCTCTTCTCTCCCTCCCTTCCATTCCCTCCCTTCATTTCTCTCCCTCCCTCTCGCTTTACTCCCCCTCCCCTCTCATCCTGCCCTCCATCCCTCTCTCCTCTATCCCTCTCTTTCTTCCCTCCCTCCCTTCTCCCTTGTATCCCACTCTCCTGTATCCCTCTTTCTTCCCTCCCTCCCCTCTCCCCTGTATCCCCCTCTCCTGTATCCCTCTCTTTCTTCCCTCCCTCCCCTCTCCCCTGTATCCCCCTCTCCCTCTCTTCTGTATCCCTCTCTCCCTCCCCTCTCCTCTCCCTCTCCCCTGTATCCCCCTCTCCCTCTCTCCTGTATCCCTCTCTTTCTTTCTTCCCTCCCTCTCCCTCCCTCTCTCCTGTATCCCTCTCTCCCTCGCTCCTGTATCCTTCTCTTTCTTTCTTCCCTCCCTCTCCCTCCCCTCTCCCCTGTATCCCCCTCTTTCTCTTCTCTCCCTCTCCTCTCCCTCTCCCTTGTATCCCCCTCTCCCTCTCCTCTCCCTTGCTCCTGTATCCCTCTCTTTCTTTCTTCCCTCCCTCCCCTCTCCCCTCTATCCCCCTCTTTCTTGCACATATATCCTGAGGCGGCGCCGAACAGGGCTCGGGGCCAAACAGAGGCCTTACTCTTCTCAGGCTGGTGCTGCTCTTCTGCTGTGACAGAAGTGTTCGGAGCTCAGACAAAGAACGAGAAAAAAAAACGACTCTGATTTCTGTTCAAATGTGGCAGCGCTTTCGTTAAGAGGAACATTCATCCTGTTTTCATCCCGGAGCAGAGACGAGGTGTGAGCTGGGGAGACAAGAGAGGAAAGAAGAGAGACGAGAGAGAAGAGACAAAAGGAGAGAGAGGAGAGAGAAAAGAGAAAGAAGAGACAAAAGAGGAGAGATGAGAGCGAAGAGACGGGAGAGAATAGAGGAGAGACAAAAGCTGAGGAAAGAGAGAAGAAAGGAGAAGAGAGACAAGAGAGAAGAAAGGAGAGAAGAGAGGAAAGAGAAGAGAGACAAGAGAGAAGAAAGGAGGGAAGAGAGGAAAGAGAAGAGAGACAAGAGAGAATAAATGAGAGGAGAGAAGAAAGAAGAGAGGAGAGACAAGAGAGAAGAGATGAGAGTGAAGAGACAAGAGCAATGAGGTAAGAGATGAAAGAGGAGAGACGAGAGAAGAGACAAGAGAGGAGAGACAAGAGTAAAGAGATGAGAGAGAAGAAAGGAGAGAAGAGAGGAGAGATGACAGAAGAAAGACGAGAGAGAAGAGACGAGAGAGGAGAGATGACAGAGGAAAGACAAGAGAGAAGAGACAAGAGTGGAGAGAACAGAGGAGAGACGAGAGAGAACAAAGGAGAGACAAGAGCAAAGAGAGGGCAGATGAGAGCAAAGAGATGAAAGGAGGGAGGAAAGGGAAGAGAGACGAGAAAGGAGAGACGAGAGACGAGAGAGTAGAGCCGAGAGAAGAAAGGAGGGATGAAAGAGGAGAAAGGAAAGCTGAGCGAGTACAGACGAGAGAGAAGTGAGAGAGGAGAGAGAAGAGATGAGAGTGAAGAGACAAGAGCGACGAGACAAGAGATGAAAGAGGAGAGACGAGAAGAGACAAGAGTGAAGAGATGAGAGAGAAGAAAGGAGAGATGACAGAGGAAAGACGAGAGAGAAGAGACGAGAGTGGAGAGAACAGAGGAGAGAGAAGAGAGGAGAGACAAGAGCGAAGAGAGGGGAGATGAGAGCGAAGAGACGAGAGGAGAGACGAAACGGAAGAGAAGAGATGAGAAAGGAGAGACGAGAGAGTAGAGCCGAGAGAAGAGAGGAGGGATGAAAGAGGAGAAAGGAAAGCTGAGCGAGTACAGACGAGAGAGGAGAAGCGACAGGAGAGAGAAGAGGCAGATGTTTTCTTACAGTCTGAAGAGGAGGAGGTGACTGTATGATGAAATCTTTACATACTGTATATGCAGCCTTAGGTGCTCTGTGTAACAAAGAAAACCAGAGTAGCTACACAGATCGCACACCTAACTGTAAAGAGGGTTCAAATTGGGCCCTGGGGAGATCGCTAAATTACTCAGACATGCATGGATGATTCTGCATATTACCTCCTCTTCAAATTAATACATTATTAAGGTGAGAATGGTCTGTTTGATTTCTTTTTTTCCCCATAGCCCAGAACATAAAGACACTGTTTGGAAATGCTTTATTCCCAAATGAATAATTTGAGCCTGGGAAGTTGAATCAGAGCTTTGTCATGCTGCGAAAAGAATATAAAATGTAAATAAAATAGAGCAGAGCAGGTTATGAGTCTCCTTCTTGTGCTGGAACATAGTGATTTGGGTGTTCGGGGCTCTCACGTTCTTGGTGTTAATTAAAAATTGGAGGTTTTGCGGGCTCTGGCTCACACTGCTGATATTAAAAAGAGACACCTTCCAACTTCATTAGCATAGTTTAACTCCAGGGCCAAAGTCACGCTCCCCAAATTCATCACCACGACAACCGGGGCTTTAAACAGAGGAGAATATAGGGGAACAAAGTAGAAAAGGGTTTAGGTCTGGTTTTGTAATAAACACGAGTGGAACTACAACTTGTATGTTAGTATCTCCTAATCTACCTCTCAGCTGAATACGTCTCAGCCCATTCACATTGACATTTCGCAGCGGAAGTCGTCAACATTCTCTAGGTGATGCTATTTATAGGCACTGCTCTGTCTGAAGCTCTGTTACTCAAGTTAAACTTTAAAGGGGAACTCACCGCACATTTGAAGCTAAAGTCCACTGCTAGAGGTGGTCGAATCCTGTCAGAAGCCAAAAAAAGGCACAGATCAGTGTTGCCTCGGCGGAGATCTCGCTGTGGCAGAGTCTGTCAAGGCAACAAAATAGTGTAGTGATGGGGGCAAGTTCTTAACTTCCACATAAAACACCAATTTCCTTCACACTGAAGAAGTTTAACACCACTTTAACCCATCTTACAACAGCCATGAGTCTAATAAACAAAACGCTCTGCCTGGCTCACTCATTACTGTCTGGAATCATTATAAAACATCTTTATAAGCAGCCTTACACTTACCTTTATTAATTTCCCACTCCGCATGCGAAAGCCCAAAAGACTCGCCAATGTCGTTTCTAATCCCATTTATTTACAAGTGAATTTGACTGAATACATTCCCGAACCATTTTCTTTCAACAACTTACAGTGTCTCTTCTACTTCACAGTCAGTAGTTGATCCTCACTTGCTGTTTGCCACCGCTGGAGCCGGCAATCGTCACCGGGCCTTTATTCTTGTGGTTAAACTGCAAAAAAGGGATATAACATTTTTTAACATGTCTCCCAGAAACTAATCAAGTTAAATGAAAAAAAGGCTAAATGCTAACGTTAGCACTAGCATACGGCGCTAACATGCTAACATGCTAAAACAAATAATACATTCAGGAAAATTCCACACATAACAGAAAAATGTGAAACATATTCGACCAGGATTGTAATATACATACAGGCTGTGCTGGCTCAGGAGTCAGGGCAGTGTGGAGGAACATGGCATCACCAAAGAAACAGGAAGTGGCAAACAGCGCCACTTCCTGTCACCAAAACAAAATGATAAAATACCTCCCAAAACCATTTCCTGCTCTCTAATGTGCCAAAATGATCAACTATCACGCAACACCAACGCTTTCACTTCACTAATACACTGAAATATACTGTTTATACTGAATTCTTCCTTGAGGTTGTGCAGTTGAAGCGCATATTTATTTTGAAGCGCCTGGTACTTGGCCACTGCTAAAGCAACAGCAGCTTTGTGGTTAATGTCCATGTTCTTCTCCATCATATCCGAGATCTGAGTGGGAGATGGATGGATAAATGAATGCACCATTATTCTCACCTTTTTGTTTAAAATCAAACTCCTAAACTGGATCATGATCATTGATCACAGACTCCTGAAAATATGTTTAAATCCATTTCAAATTTTTTCGTGGTTTTAAAAAATACGTATCGACAGTGTTTGCTCATTTGTGCACTGTCATGTAGAGCGCCCTCAGTGTGTAAAGCATCAACGGATCCACTGTCTCTCCCCTCTTTCTTTCTACATTTCCCGATAGAACCATCCTCCTCCTCATCTCCACCTCAGATCATAGAATAGAATATCTTTATTTGTCATTGTAACAAATACAATGAAATTAAGTGCATTCCTTGTACAGTGCAAAGGTAATAAAATTATAAATAAAATAGTAGCAAGATAGAAATATAGAGACACTATGTACAGTACATAAAAAGTGCCTAACAACCTCACACACCCACACATGTCCCAACCACACACTTCTACATTCATAAATGTAAAAACTATGCTTTACTGGCCACTTTTAGTAAACTAATGGCTGTTGGGTAAAAATTGTTTTGTAGTCTGTTTGTCCTGGTATTTATGGAGCTGTATCTCCTGTCTGATGGCAGCAGTTCAAACAGTTTTTGACCAGGGTGTGATGGGTCTTTCAGGATGGATTTAGCCTTACTGAGGCAGCGGGAACTGTGCATCATCCCATCTCCAGGGTCCAGGATGTGGGGAGACGTGCTAGTTTAAAGAAGGTGCTTTATGCTGAATTTGGAGCGTTCTACCATTCTATGACTTTGTTTCCTCATCAAAAACATGCCTGAGTAGCAGAGTCCTGCACGCGCCTGATTTTGACAAACCGCACCCTCCCGCCCCATCTTACCTCAATCCACACCCGACCTGTTTTCCGATAAAATGTAAATAAAATTCCACACCCGATAAATACAAACCAACACCCGAACAACTGTACTCGAATGAAAATCAGTCTGAGAGCCAAAATAGAGCCACAACTTTATACTCTCCACTCGCTAATTTTCTTTTTAGCTCCTCAAGAGTCATTTTGAACTGCAGGACATCGCATGTGTGGGTTGAAAATGAAAGTGGCAGAGATTTGTGGGAATGTGCGTGTGCAGGAAAAAAACATGGATTTTACATTTAATCATCTTATAAAAACAATTTTTGCATTTCACTAAAATACAGCCCTGTTTTTTGTTCGCACATGATGTTTCATAAACCGCAGATTAGACCTGCGCTCTCCTGCGACCGTCCCGAACCCACATCCGACACAGCAAAACATTTTTCACCCTTTTCATTAAAATTTGCAGTTCATCCGTCGGGTATCCGTGGGTACCCGAACCTGTGCAGGACTCTGCTGAGTAGGTTTCATATGCCACCCCTGCATGTTTGAGTGATCTTGTGGCACTATTTGAACTCTCCTCACAAATATCATTACACACCCGCACCTCTTGTCCAGTCCTCCCTGAACCAACATCGCACCAAAAAGACGCTCGTCCTTTTGCGACCATCAGACGGTGGAATCAGCGTCTGCGTCGATATAGTATTTATCGTGACGGGCCTGGTATTTCCCTCTGCGCGGTTTTACAAAACAACTGTATTCGTGTTAAACTGGGTCATAGTGAACCTGTTGCTGTCGCCACATTTCCACCCAAACCACAACGCTGCTCTGTGATTGGTCGACTCTCCGTCCCGCTGGTGCTCAGGCCCAATCACAGCAGAGAGCCTGACGAGATGGACTCCGTGAACTCCCAAACCTCGGGGGAATTCATCTCAGAGTGCAAAGTGAAGCGCTGCACAGGTGCCGTTATTAATTGGATATTTGGGTGTTTCCACAGAAGCAAACGTCCCTGTGGCTAAGACCTCAACAAATATATTCTCTGAAAAGAATGGCTTTCTTGTGTTTGTTTAACTATTAACATTTCACTAAAGTGTTGGTATTTCTCACTATGTTTTCATTCTTGCTGTTTAAAGGTCCCATATTACACCAAATTGTCTCTTGTGAGGTCATGTTATAATCAAAAACAAACCTGGAGTTGTGTTTTGTTTCATTCCCAAATGTTTGAGTTACTCTTTATTATTAGTCTGGTTTAGATCTGGTTTAGAGCTGGTTTAGTCCTGGTTTAGTCCTGGTTTAGACCTGGTTTAGAGCTGGTTTAGTCCTGGTTTAGAGCTGGTTTAGTCCTGGTTTAGAGCTGGTTTAGTCCTGGTTTAGAGCTGGTTTAGTCCTGGTTTAGAGCTGGTTTAGTCCTGGTTTAGACCTGGTTTAGACCACATCTCCAAATCTCAAAATATTCTGTTGACCTGGTTTAGTCCTGGTTTAGAGCTGGTTTAGTCCTGGTTTAGACCTGGTTTGGTCCTAATTTAGTCCTAATTTAGTCCTGGTGTAGTCCTGGTTTAGACTGGTTTAGTCCTGGTTTAGACCTGGTTTAGTCCTGGTTTAGAGCTGGTTTTGACCACATCTCCAAATCTCAAAATATTCTGTTGACCTGGTTTAGTCCTGGTTTAGTCCTGGTTTAGTCCTGGTTTAGTCCTGGTTTTGTCCTGGTTTAGTCCTGGTTTTGTCCTGGTTTAGACCTGGTTTAGACCTGGTTTAGTCCTGGTTTAGACCTGGTTTAGACCTGGTTTAGTCCTGGTTTAGACCTGGTTTAGACCACATCTCCAAATCTCAAAATACTGTTGACCTGGTTTAGTCCTGTTTTAGATCTGGTTTAGATCTGGTTTAGTCCTGGTTTAGTCCTGTTTTAGACCTGGTTTAGACCTGGTTTAGTCCTGGTTTAGTCCTGGTTTAGTCCTGGTTTAGTCATGGTTTAGACCTGATTTAGACCTAGTTTAGACCTGGTTTAGATCTGGTTTAGTCCTGGTTTAATTCTGGATTAGACCACATCTCCAAATCTCAAAATACTATGTTGAACTGGTTTAGTCCTGGTTTAGATCTGGTTTAGTCCTGGTTTAGACTTGGTTTAGTCCTGATTTAGTCTTGGTTTAGACCACATCTCCAAAGCTCAAAATGCTCTGTACTAACTAAGCTACTAACTTAATTAAAGCAACACAAAAGCAAAGAATTATACTACAGGAAATAATAAGTGAAAATAATAATTAATAAACTAATTTAATAAAACTTACCACACTCGTGTTCCCCCTTTGGTTCGGCATTGATGGTCTGATCCTCCGCTTGGCGCCTCAAACCAAGAAAATAAAATAAAAGTGTAAGTAAATTTAACTATGTGCTATAGTTAACTTAATGAAAATGTAAATATAAGCTTAATGAATTGACATGATACTGGTATGGCATGATCTTGAAAATAAGCAACTAAAGATTCCTCAAACATGCACAAATCACTCCAGATGATAACTTGAAAGTGTAAAAGGTGAAGGGAAACAACTATAACAGCCCTGAAAAGTCGATTTTGCAGAATAGTTGTGCATTAACTTCCGCTTCCATACCGCCTCCCACTCCCGCCTCAGCAGACTTGTTTAGCGTAGCATTTAGTCTCTATCTGGTTCACTCCACTCCCTCTGATGTAATCGAGGTTCAGTATTGGGGTCACATGTCCCAGCGGCGTCTCCCTGTGTGGTGGCTGTAATTGCATGCGTTTCAGAGCTCCCAGCTGAGGGCCCCTGCTGGCTGCTCCGATCCCCCACACGGAGCTCATAAAGCGGGCTGGTTTCTGCTGAGGCCGGGCTCATCATGGCACAAACGCCTCCCCCGTGGACTGAGCCAGCAGCACAAAGCCCTCGCACGAAGCATTCAGACGTGTCATTTCATACAGGAATACTTTAGTAAGGAATGTGTGCGGCTGATGTCATCGAGGGTGTGGCGCTAACTGGAGGCATCGCACTGTCCGATGCTAGATTACACAAATTAGACTTTAATTTAAACTTTGTTTTAGCCTAATATGACCGTAAAGATGTGATTTAACTGGAATTATAACAGGTGAGCTGATAATTCTCCCTATAACTGTACAACTCACCTTTATGTGACAGATAATACTCCCTACAACTGTATAACTCCCCCTTATGTAACAGATAATGCTCCCTACTAATGTTCAACAACTCAGCCTTGTGCTTTCCTTATGATCTCTTGCATAAAACTGAGATATATTTTTATTACTATATTTCTTTATTTTATTTTTTCTTCTACATATACATTTATAGAATTATTCCTTATTTTTTCACCAGTCTCTTAAGATTTTTCCTACTTATTTAGAATAGAATGTATTATCACCATTTATATGTTTTCTCTTTGTTAGTATAATATATTGTGACATGTGAGACGCTGTGTCCAAGGAATTTCCCTCATGGATCAGTGAAGTTTGTCTATGTCTAAGTCTAAGCTAAGGAAACAACACCAGTATGACATGTTTTAAACTCCTAAAAGTCGATTTTACATAATATATAAGTCAACTATAACACAGCACTCTCATAACACGGCTGTGCTTTTGCTGAGGCTGGAGCTCTGGAGCAGCTCGGCCCCACTGCTGTAAAAACTCTCCCTGGTGGACCCCCAAAACCAGTGTCAGCAGCACGGCCCGGTCCCATTTACAGACAAGATCTCATCAAGAAGTGCCGACAGGAGCAAAGCGCTAATGACACCGGGTATTAACTTAGCACGTATGGTCCGAAACGCTCCCTGTTACATTGTTAGCGAGCTCCGGTTTAGATGGGATTCAAAGCAGTCCTTATGGAGAAGTCCAGCTGTTCTAAGTGGTCAGCAGGGGACCTAAGAGAAAGCACTGGTGGATAAAAAATATGTGGGTTTTCAAATGGTCTGACTGTAGAAAATAGGTGAAAGTAGTAATTTTGTCAAAATACAAGTAGTAAAGGTCCTTAAAATGTTATCAAGTAGTTACCTCCTCAAAAACATACCTGGAGTAGTGTTTTCTTGCATTTAGACATATTTGAGTAAAGGCCACCACACACTACAGGAGAATTTGGCAGAGTTTGGGGAGGCGTGAGCCGACTTTGTGTCTTCGTGTGCGATTTTGAAGCTGCTGTGCTTGTGTGTGTGGAGTCAGTGTCAGATCGTAACCACCAAACATCAGCAACGCTACGATAACAGCCAATAAAACAGAGCGTCAGAGGCAGAGGAGTGACGGACATAGAGACGCAGCATACAAACTCAGGAAACAGCAACAATAATTCTTACTATTATTACTATTATTACTGTAAATGACATCCAGTCCACAAAACATCACTATTAATCCAGTTTGAGGTGTTCTTTGAAAGTAAAAAGGCGACAGTTCCTCTCCTGTGTTTACATCCACACAGCGCACGGATTGAGGTGAAGCTGCAGATTAGCGAAAGTGACTCTACTCCTTATGGACTTTAGCTCCAATCTTTTATGCTTTAAAAATCATTTATCATAAGTATTGCACATTTCACAAATAATAAGCCCCATGTCCTGATTCAAAGACTGGCTTCAGATTTTAATCTTCCGGACCAGCTCCTTTTATTGATTTTAAACTTTCTCACCGACCGGGTCCAGCGTGTTTTTGTCAATGGACGATTGTCTCCTCCCTCTATCTCTAACACTGGATCACCTCAAGGTTGTGTGCTTTCACCTCTCCTTTTTATTTTGTACACAGACAGCTGCAGATCCTCAGAGGAAAACAGATTTCTCATCAAATTTTCGGATGACACGGTCCTGGTGTCACTACTTTCAGGATCTGAGGAGAATCATGGCCGTGCGCTGGGGCAGTTTGTCAAATGGTGTGAGGACAACTATCTGGATTTAAATGTTGCTAAAACCAAGGAGATGGTGATTGATTTTAGACGTACACCTTCTCACAGTGTTAGTGTCATCCACAGTGATGTTGTCGAAATTGTCGACAGTTACAAATATCTGGGCACTGTGATGGACAATAAACTGAAATTCGACATAAACACTGAAACCATTGTTAAACGAGGGCAGCAGAGAATGTACCTGTTGAGAAAACTGAACTCTTTTAACGTAAACAAAACTATTCTCAACAACTTTTATTGTTCTTTTATTGAAAGTCTGCTCACTTTCTCCTTCATTTGCTGGTTCCAGTCCCTGTCCTTGAAGGATAAAAACAAACTGCAGAACATTGTTAAAACCTGCTCAAAAATCATAGGGGTCAAACTGAGGGAGCTGCATTCTCTGTGGGAGGAGCGAGTGCTGAGCAAAGCCAAGTGTCTCCTGGCTCAGCCCCTCCATCCTCTGACTCCTGACTTTATCCTGATGCCTTCAGGACGTCGTTTTTATGCTCCGGTACGGAAGACTAACCGCTTCTCCAATTCTTTTGTGCCTTCAGCTATTAAACTGCTAAATTCTGAGGGTTGTGTTTTTTGAGGTTTTTGCACTGTCATATGTATATTGTTCTTATATTGTTCTTGAGTTCCACTTATGTCTGAAATGGTCTGACACACTGTGTGTTGTGCATGTGAGAACTGCTCTGTGAAAGCTGCAAACGAATTGCCCTCTGGGATCAATAAAGTTTTCTGATTCTGAATAATAACACAGTTTTGACTTGTATCTAAACTAGAAGTGCAGAGCTCTGATCTTTGAACACTTCAGAGTCTCAGAGCGAGTGGTTTTACTGTAGACAGGAAACAGCTGACGCCATCGCGCTCACAGCTTTATATCCTGTGGTCCGCAGACAGATCCCGCTGCAGTCTTTGCGATCAGAGATTTTTAGTCTCATAAGATTCTCCTCGTGTCTGTGGTGTGCGCTTTTTGTCACATGTTTAAAAATCGTTTAAGACCGAAAAATCATTTAGCGTGTGGTGCCCTTAACCCTTTATTATTTGTTGTCTACATCTCCAAAGCTCAAAATGCTCTCTTCCAAGTTGTGCTGTCATATAGTGTTAGTTTTCAAATTAACTTTGGTTCAGTAGAGATCGGCAATTCCAGTCGGGAGCGAACCTATGTTCCCATGGCCCAATGGACCCACAGCCCAATAGTCCCACGGCCCATTGTTTCCACAGCCCATTGGTCCCACAGCATATTCCCAATGTTCCATGTTCCCACATTTCTAAGAAAAAAATCAAATTCAGGCCCTATGTTCCACAACTAACCCTAACCCAACCCTAACCCAACCCTAACCCTAACCCTAACCCTAACCCTAACCCAACCCTAACCCAACCCTAACCCTAACCCTAACCCTAACCCTAACGCCGTGGGACCAATGGGCTGTAGGACCATTGGGCCGTGGGAACATAGGGCTGACCCCATTCCTCCAGTCAGAAAGGATCCAAATGTTTCTAGTGAAGGTGTGTGGACTTTAAAACACACTGGAGTCTTGTCCGCGATTTCCCAAAAGCAATAAATATCATACCCTGAGGTTCATACCGTGACAAAATCATATCGTGAGACTTGGATATCGTTACACTCCTAGTAAACAGTGATGATGTAGGCGCATTTTGGCAAAAAAAAGTACGGCAGAACTCAGCAGCTTGTCAAGCTCTGTGAAAGGATTATCGTCAAAAGATCACGATTATTTCCTGAACAAGCCTTTGACAAATGGTGTCTGACTGCCAGATCCTTGTGCGATCAGTGAGAAAAACTTTAAAACTTTAGTCTGCCGGTAGAATATCGATTCTGACAACCACACACACAACAACCAGACATTTTGGTGCTGGAAATGTTTTTATCTCCGTCTTCTTCTGTCCGTGTTCAGTCTGAATGAATCAGAATGAATGGGGAACAATGACACTTCTGTTGCCAAAATGCACACGCAGCTTTTTTAAATCACTTCCGCCCTAAATGGATCTATTGTAAAGTGTGTTGGGTGTCTTGAAAAGCACTATCTAAATGGAAGGTATTTTTCTTCTTCTTCTTCTTCTTCTTCTTCTTCTTCTTCTTCTTATTATTATTATTATTAGAGCACTTCCTGTATTACTACATGACCTCACAAGGAGTTCTTTTCAGTCTGAGAGAAGAACTCAGCCTAAATCTGCTGGGTTTGTGTGTTAAACATGTGTGAATGAAACAAAACACAACTCCAGGTCTGTTTCTCATGAGGAAACATTAGAACATAGATCAGAACATGGGCCCTTTAAACCGGTGCACCTATAAAAGTCCGTCTCCCACACACGCACATGAATTATTGAACAATTGTAGAAACGAGCTCGCCTTTATTTCCACTCCTCACGCAGGAACTCAGTTAATCCTTTGCTGAGGTCATCTCTCCTCATCGATTTATCGATCTGGTCCAATTCACGTGTGTGAATCTCTCCATGCCTCGGTACAGGACATACACGAGGCTCCACAGACCTATTACCCAGGCTGTCGTGAGGTGTTAGGGGTGCTTCAGTGAGTTTAAAGGTGCAGTGGGTAACTTTTTGGTTACCGTCAACTGCTTGTTTCTCTGGAGATGTCACTGCTCTGACTGTAATGTTCCACAGTTACCACGTTTACATGACAGCTTTAATTCACTTAAATCCTAATGAAAATTATTATTATTATTATTATTTTTAATTTTGTAACCTTTATTTAACCAGGAAAGTCCCACTGAGATTACAAATCTCTTTTTTAAGGGAGTCCTGGCCAAGACAGCAGCGCAACAGTACAATTCAGAATATTACAGGACACATTTCAAGCAACCATTTCATAAGACTATTTAAAACATTTGCAAAAACCATGGATTTAATTTCCAAACCTGTGAGCATTTATTTATTTATTGAATTTAACTTAAATAATTAAGTAATTTATTCGTTGATCATGTAAATGTTTATTCTTAAAAATAATCGGCAAATGGTTGATGCTCGTTAGGTCATCCTTCTGATGCGATCCCGACGATCCGGCTCCACCAGTCGTCTCTTTGGACTTTCATCCACTGCTCTTTGGATTTGCGAGCAGGATGCAGGAGTGGGCTGAGGTGTCGCAGCCGTCGACTCAGTTTGTCTTCTTCCTCCTTCTCTGACACTCTTCCCTTCTCCTCCTCAGCTCACAGACGTAAAGTGTGAGGAGAGAATTCTCCAGCTGCTGCTTCATTATCATTGGAACGACTGCGGGAAAAGTTTGAATCGTTTTTGTCGCAGCCTAAGTTTGGATCGTTTTTGTCACGGCCTAACGACAAACCGAGATGACAGAAAAGCCGGTAGCATCTCCCAGAGATGTAAATACATTTGTGTCGCTGTCCAATCAGAACCCTTCCCCACCCCCAGACGTTGAGCGGAATTAAATAGGAGATTTAATGCGTTTTCCATGGAAACCTCAATTCAGAATTATTATTTCCATGTAAACTCGCAGGAGAATATTTTAATTCAGAACTAATTCAGAACAATTACGGTAATCATGTAAACGTGGCCAGTATGACTGTGAGTGACGTTGCTTTTCCACAGTTCTGACTTGTATCTTTGTCTAGTGTGGTCTCCATGAAAACAGAAAGGTTTAATACCATATTGTGAAACATTCCAGACAAAGGAACAACATCTCCATGAAGAAAAGCATTTGACCCTCCACCAGAAAAGTAACATTGTGAAAGGACCTTTGAAGGGACAGGGAACAATGAAGGCTTTTACTTGCCACACCAGCCAGTCCTTCCTGCATTCACAAGTTTTTGGGCGCTCCAACCACAGCCACAGATTTGTAGTGGACATTTGGAAAATTCTTGTGACATTCAGGCCAAAAGATATAACTTCTTTTACCTGAAATAAGTCACAGTTTGGTGCTTCGATCATTGATTCTGTAAAAATCTACCTTGTTTTTCAGTCCTTTATGTAGATTTTTCCATTTTTTTTTACATCAGCCATTCTTGTTTTTGATGCGAACGGAGCAGGTGTCTCTCTGATGGGTTAATCCTCCTGTCAATCTGTGGCCTACAATGATGACTTTAGACTTCTGCTGCAGGTGCTCAGGTTCATAATAAAGACTTTGCCCAGTCCTCTAATGAGCTCATGCTGTTACATCTCTGCTCTGAGAAAGCACTGGGCACCGACTCCACACTTTTTAATGAACTTTGTGAACTAATTCAGGTGAGTTTTATATTTTTGTATCCAGTTTTGCTTTTTAACTATGGACCGAATGATGTTTGTGTCTGAAAAAATCAAATAAATCACAGCCTCTGAAATGAAGGAGACGAGACACAGCTGCAGATCCGCTCGTCTTTGTGAAGTTTTGTCAAAGCGTGTGGTTCTCTCTGGTCAGGTTGAACTACTCATTTGAGTAAAACACAGTTAAGATCGTTATATTTAAGATTTTACAAAACATTTCATTTTTTTCACCCTCAGATTGGCCATTTTTTAGGTTTAAAATTTTACTTTCTGGTTGCAAATCATATCACAGTTACCTAGCAACCATGTAGTACACAGGGCCAAAACTACTCTGACAAAGAAAAAAATAAAATAAAATAAAACTGTCAAGAAAATGTAATAATGTAATAAAGAAAAATAAAAAATGTATTTTGTGAATATAAGCTGTGTCAAACCTTTTGGACAGAATTCCTCTAGTGTGACTCTAAATCTCTACATTTTCAACATATGTTTCAATTTTTCTTCACAAATTTCTTCTTGATTGCTGTAAAACTATAATTTATATTTACAACAGATTATTGTCTTTTACAGTCGGGCAGAGGGTAGAGTGAAGCGTGTTATTAACTTTTCTCCACTCTGGTCTCTACGGCAGGTCGAAGTTATTGAAGCCATTAAGAATTTTTAGTAGCCACATAAAAATAATAAAGTAGGATTTCCCAGATTGACGGGTGCCCAACCAGCCAGTTCCTTTTACATTGTGTTTGAATCCAGAAGGAACTGGAAATGAGCGTAGAGCGTTTTTTTTCCCCCCCAGATTGGCCATTTTTGTGGTTTCAATTTGTACTTCCTGGTTGGAAATCATGACATCACACTGTTACCTAGAAACCATGGGTTAAAACTGCTCTAATGTACACAGAAATGATTATCTGACAAATGAAAATGTGAGAAAACACCTTTATTTTTTGTGAAATAATCAGTTCAGTTCATCTTTATTTTGGGCTCATGACCCATTGTTAAAACAAACAAGGACAGTGACAATACAAAACAAACATTTATATTTTTAAAAGAGCCATACCAGTGTCTCCATATACTGGACTGATATCTTATTGCACTGAACCTCATATTTGTGAGTGACATTATTATTTAATTGTCCAGTTTGTTCAGCCTGCAAATAAAGCTGTACATCAAAGTTCTTAGTAGAGCTTTCAACGTGTTCTCTTGTGTAGTAACAAACATCTCAGTTGCACTCGTCCATCGTGGCCTCCTCAAAAGCACCGGAAAGAGTCATTGTAGGCCATCTGTAGTCTTTGCAGACTGGCTTTTTTGTAATTAATCTAGAGGTGGGCTGTGTGCAATGGTGAACAATATGATTTAAACAATAACTTTACATCATTCGTACAAGAGCTAAACTTACGCATAAGAGTGTTTGCCTGAGCATTGAGTGTCCTACACCACATGTGTCAAACATGCGGCCCGAGGGCCAGATCCGGCCCTCCAAGACCTTTAATCTGGCCCTCGGCTGATTTTTCTATTAAAATACTTACAATTTTCAGATTTTTCAGTTAATTTTCTGCACCGTTTAGCATAGCAGCGTCTCCGGCGTTTCTGTATGTTGCGACTCCCACCAGAGCAGCACAAATGAAGACTTTCCTCTTTCCTAATGCTCTTAAAGGACGATCGTTTTGACTGTCGACCGTGACCCTCATCAGCAAAATGTCAAAAAATGAGAAAAGCAGATGCTGAGTTCAGGATTTTCCAAGAAAAATAGTCTAATTCTTATTTGTTGACAGAGGTGAATGGGAAATCTGTGCTCAGTGTGTTTGGAACAAGTGGCGTTGCTCGAGGAATATAATCTTAAACACCACTACGAGACACGGAGAAAAATACAATAACTTGAAGAGAGAACTGAGTTTTCTGATCCGGCCCTTTTGGGATCAAAGTAGGTTGCATACGGCCCCCGAACCAAAATGAGTTTGACACCCCTGTCCTACACTGTCTACACATATCATCATGTGTCATGTCTGCAGTGATGATAGGCCAAAGATATTTCATTTTTGTTGTAACAGACAATAGACAAGATAATGTTTAAACTATTAGAAAAATGTGTTTTGTAAGTAGATATTGTGTCAAACTTTTTGGACAGAATTCTCCCCCGTGTGATGTCATCAGTGTGGAACTCTCAAACTCTCTACTTCCTGTAATATTCAGCATATTTTTCCAATTTTCCTTCACAATTTTTTTCTTAATTGGTGTGAAACTATCATTTATAACATTTTTCAGAGCAAAATATATAACTTCTTTTACCTGAAATAAGTCATAGTTTGGTGCTTTGATTGTCGATTCTGTACAAACCCACGCTGTTCCTCAGTCCTCAATGTAGATTTTTCTCTTTTTTATGTGTAAGTAGCTATGTTTGCTTTTGACACGAAGGAATTGTGTCTTTCATTGGTTAATCTGCCTGTCAATCGTGCTCTGAAATCAGGGACAGAGGACACAGCTCCAGATCTGCTCATCTTTGTAAAGTTTTGTCAAAGCGTGTCGTTCTGGCTGGACAGGTATCACACACGAGGCTCCACGGACCTTTAAACCAGGCCATCATGAGGTGTTACGCTGCTCCACTGGGTTTAAAGGGACAGCGGAAAATGAAGACGCGCTGTTAACTTTTCTACACACTGGTCGCTAAGTTGCTCTAGTCATTCAGAATTTTTAGTAGCCACATAAAAGTAATAAAGTAGGATGCACCAGATTGACGGGGTGTTTCAAATTATAGTTATTGTGGTGAACTGACTGATGCCAAAAAGCTCTCGAGTGAACAGAAATATTTTTGGTAACACTTTAGTTTAGGAACTACGCTGACACTGCAGCTGATTTCAGCATTCCCTGCGGGTGTGACGCTAAAGGCCTAGTCATACTTCATAAGAACATATGATTTTTTTTTTCATGCACCCAGGGCTGGTTCTTGCAGCTTGTTCTCGACACCTCAGCTGCACAGAAGCTGTCCTTTGCTCTGATTGGTTATTTATGTGCCAACTGCCAATGTCTGCTGAAAACTTCATGACATCACAAGGTGGAACGGAGCATTTTGAGCTTTGAAGATGTCGACAGACTAATAATAAAAGGTTAAGAGATACAGGACTGCATTCATACCATACTTCATACACATGTACAACAACTCACCCTTATGTAACTGATAATACTCCCTACAACTGTACAACGACTCACCCTTTTCTGACAGATAATGTGGGTGTCATTTATCTGCTGAAGCCAACGGATGATTGAGATCCAACAGCTGCTTCCTTGTTGGTGTAGAGCAAGAAAAAATAAAAATGAATGATTTTTAGTCACAGCTGGCGGAAAAGGTGAGAAAATACAAACATCTATATGACACAACACTCAGTGACTCTAAACAGCCAAATGACAAGAAATTCTTGATGGGAGAACACAGACATTTTAGGCTTGGATGAAAATCATTGTAGAAAAGTTGGCGTAATCTCTGTGGCAAGTTTGTGTGACAAGTTTGAAAGAGCGGTGCAGAGCGAGGAGGCATAAAATCTTTCGATGTATGAAATGTCTGCGCCCAAACGAACTTTGTTCTTGTTCTTATCACCTCAAGAACAAGAACTTCTTGTTCTTGTGGTCTTATGTTCTTATGCAGCATGAATAGGCCTTAACTGAGGCTTTGCTAGACGATCTTAGACTTACAGTATTTTGACAGTGTTTGTTAATGCGTTCATTGCGTCTCCGTGGTAACTGCTGAAAATTCCACCAATGCACATACGAGTAGAACCCCCCAGCATGACGTCAGTGTAAAGAGTCAATAGGCACTGCTCAGTCAACATTCCCTGGGGGTATGATGCTAATTGTATGCACTGCTTTGTCTGAGGCTTTGTTAGACTAACCCTAATCTGAAAATGTGCTGTTTTATTCCATTGTGTTTTTTTTTTCATGTTTGCAAACTGTGCATTGTTTTGCTACAGTAACTGCCATACACATACATGCAGAACACCCCCAGCATGATGACACTGCAAATCATCAATATTGATCGCTAAATATGTGGCGTGTTAGTCTGTGGTTATTCAAGTAATGCTTATACAGGAAGTGCTCTACTGTGTTTCAAAACTTTCACTAGAATCATTTGGATCATTTCAACCCTGGAACTGCCTCTCTCTGCTGAACTAAAAAGAAAAGGAAAGCTGTTAACTGAACTGAACTGAACTACCGCTTTGTTATAGAAATCTTTACATAAGTCTTTATATAAGCACTGATATAAGCTGTACCTTAATTAACCTTGTGATCTCTAATCATAATGGGGCTCTTTGATGACCCTTGAGCTAAAACAGACCATACCTCAGTGTCATCCTTTTGTTAATCAGACTTGTACTGATTAACAAAAGAAGTGCAGAAGAGCCGAGCGGAAATGGCGAAACTCAAACCTCCAGGTTCATTACGAGATTTACAGAGAAACGATGCACATGTACAGCCACAGTCTGGCTCGAACGAGAGAGGTACTTTTCAGACATTATTGGAAATTGCAGTAGCAGCTCTCGTGTACTGTTTGCAACAGTGAACAGATTAACAAACCCTCCAGCTCCATTGCTGTTAGAACTGATTTCCACAGTGCAATGAGTTTGCAGTATTCTTTAATGACAAAATTCAGGGCATCAAAAATGCACCAATTCCACAACGCAAATAACAATCACGCAACCACAGAGACACTTAGAGCTGAGTCACTTTGCTCCTGTAACTGACAACACTGTCTTAGAGATCGTCTCCAGTCTGAGTTCATCCACATGCTGCCTCCATGTGTTACCCACTAGATTTCTAAAGTCTGTCCTCCACATTTACTTTCACCACTCGCTCACATAGTCAACATAGTCACTTCAATCTGGAACATTCCCAAGAGCCTTGAAAATTGCGGTCATTAAGCCTCTGCTAAAGAAGAGCAGTCTTGATGCCACAGTACTGAACAACTTCCGACCCATCTCAAATCTGCTGTTTTTTGGCAACGTCCTTGAAAAAGCTGTTTACCAACATCTTACTAACATTCTCCAAATGAACAACTCCTTTGATGTTTTCCAGGTCAGGTTTTAGAGTCCACCACAGCACTGAGACGGCTCTGATCTAGGTGACAAACAACATCCGCCTGAACACTGATGTGGGAAAAGTCTCAGTGTTGGTCCTGTTAGATCTGAGTGCTGCTTTTGACACTGTTGATCATGGGATCCTCTTACAGAGACTAGAGGACTGGGTGGGCATCTCTGGTACTGCACTAAACTGGTCCAAGTCCTATCTAGAAGACAGGAAGTATTTTGTTGAAATTGGAAACTGTGTCTCAGATCACGGGGCCTCTTAGTGCCATATAATGTATCTCTACAATTGTGTCTTCACTCGATTACACTTGTTATTTTACTGCTAATGACGCATCCTTGTGCTGACCTGTCCTTGTCGACGTGTTATGTCTTAACTTTTGCATCAGTATCATTCATTCAAGGGGTATAAAGATTCTGGATGCTTTGTTATGACAATCAAACGAGGGAAAAAATGGCTTTGACAGGGATGGGCAGTTTGTGGGACTTTTCAGTTCTTTTATTGTTTGTACTTTGGAAATTCTGCAACAGCTTCATGACATCACAAGGTGGAACAGAGCATTTTGAACTTTGAAGATGTACACCAGAGACCTGCACAGGTGCATTTTTGTAGGCCTGTTCGCGTCTGTACCCTCGCGCACCGGTGCAGTACAGCACCACACCCGCCCGTAAACCCATGATTATATCAAAGTTCCACCCGTTACCCGCCTGTGGCCTGATAAATCACAGACAAATTAGAAGCATTCTAATGGACACACTATTTTTTCCAATGCGCCTCTCAATGAGCAAGCAGCAATAGTAGGTCGCCGCTAAGCCTTAAACTAGTGATACACGATACACTCCATTTTTTCCTGTTCTTTCCACTTTTCGTAGCAGCCTAATCACTGGTAGGTTAAACTTGTGGGCTAAACATTTTGCTCTACCTGAGCCCTAAATCGCACAATAACAACGGAACAAACAATGAAAAAAACAACCGATGTCAATTTAACACAAAATAAAAACCTTCATTTTATCTAACCAAGGTCACTGTGCAGGGACAGTGTATCGTCCTCTGTCGCAGGTTTCGGCTGTGTTCTGAGTTCTTGGATCACAAATTCAGCAGAGGTAAAGTCTCTCACTGACAGCGCTGGATGTGGGATTGAGAGCAACACCACCTGACCCGCCCGTGTGTAATCACTACCTGCCCACGTATGCGCCCATAAAATTCCAGACCGTTAAAACCCGCCCGTTTCACTATTTGTGGACTACGACCCGGTGCAGGACTCTGATGTAGACAGACTAATTTTTGAGGTAGCAGCGTTATAACATGGCTTAAAACTCACAAGAGTCAATTTTGTGTAATATACCTTTAGTATATTACACAATTAGCATATCATATTATTATTTAGCAGTTTTGCATCTGTTTTTATATTTTTATGACCTCGATGTGACAGCTAGTCCACGTCGGCGACCCCACCTCAGGACAGGAGCGCTCATATTAATCCGCCCCCTCTCCCCCTCTGTGTTTTCGATGACCTTAAAAAGTCCCGTCTCACTGCACGGTGCTTGAGTGAGCACATCATCCCTGTCCCAAAGGCTCATGGGAGCTGTAGTTGTTGAAAGGCGTTTGACCATAAAATCCAAGCATTCACGTGGGTGTTCTGGTCCATCTGTGGGCGCGCCATTGCCACCGTCAGCGATATTACCCACTCCACTGTCTGAGTAGAGGAGTTTTAAAGGTGCACTGTGTAACTTTTTGGTTGGGTGGGTCTATGGTTTTGTCATTGCTCTGCCTGGAATGTTCCACAGTGTGACATTAAACAGCTCTACCTTACATTTATTCAGGTATAGGCAGTTTTATAGCTCAAAAATACACCACAAATACTAAAATCTAAAGTTAAGTTGCTCCCCTAACCATACAACTCATTGTTATGTAACAGATAATATTCCCTACAACTGTACAAAACCTCACCCTTACTCTGTATAATAGATAATACTCCCTACAATGGTACAACAACTCACATTTATCCATCCATCGGGTCACGGGGGCAGCAGTCTAAACACTCCCTTCACCCCAGACACTTCCTCCAGCTCCTCCGCAGGAATCCCGAGGAGTTCCCAGGCCCAGAGACATAGTCCCTCCATCGTGTCCTGGGTCTTCCCTTTGGCCTCCTCCCGGTGGGACATGTCCAGAACAGATGCCCTCCCCTAAGCTGCTGCTCTCAACGTGGAGGAGCAACAACTCTACACCGAGCTCCTCACCCTATCTGTAAGGGAGGGCCTGGCCACTCTGCGAAGGAAACTCCTCGATCTCGTCATTTCGGTCATTACCCAGAGCTCATGACCATAGGTGAGGGGAGGAACATGGACTGAGGTAAATCGAGAGCTTTGCCTTTCAGCTCAGCTCCCACTTCACCCCAACGGTCCGATACAGCAACCGCATCACTGCCGCGCTGCACCGATCCGCCTGTCAATCTCCTGAATTCCTCCACTTGAGGCAGGGACTCCCCACCCACCTTCAGGGGGCAACTCACCCTTATGTAACAGATAATACTCCCTACAACTGTACAACAACTCACCCTTAAGTAACAGATACTCCCCACAACAATAACATTTCCATGGAAAAAGGCATTTGACGGACCAGGAAAGTTAAACAATGCGACTTTTAAGGTTATTCAGAGTTTCAGATCAAATGATCCCCTGTTTCATATGTTCCCTGGCAGTTGGGCTGAACGGTATTAAAACAGAAATAAGAGCTTGAATGGTGACAAAAGCTGTAATTATGTGGGTAATATAATGTCCTTTCAGTTAATCGTTTTTATATGTAGAAATGAAAAACCCCGTGGAGACTCACCGTTTGCAATTTCTGTCTTTAATGCGCAATTATGCTAACCCTGTACTTCAGACTCCTGCAAACATGTTCTGAAACGACCGTGGTTCAGTTTTTACTTAAATCTTAAACACTACAGTATTTTCTGATCTATGTTATAATGTTTTCTCGTCACAAACTAACGTGGATTTGTGTTTTGTTTCATTCACCTTCAGTAGAATCATTTGGATTATTTCAGCGCTGGAATTGCCCATTTCTACTGAATTAAAGGTGAAAAAAGTAGTTGTTAACTACCACTACATGACATCACAAGGTGGAACAGAGCATTTTGAGCTTTGGAGATGTAGACAGACGAATAATAAAGGGTTTCTCAAACGTGTGAATGAAATAAAACACAACTCCAGGTATGTTTTTGAGGAGGTAACAACATTATAACATGAATACGATATCAGGACCAGAACTAGACCAGGACTAAACCAGCACCAGAACTAGACCAGAACTAGATCAGAACTAAACCAGGACTAAACCAAACCAGAACTAGACCAGGACTAAACCAGGACAATACCAGGGCCAGAACTAGACCAGAACTAAACCAGGACTAAGACTAGACCAGAACTATACCAGTACTAAAGCAGGACCAGAACTATACCAGGACTAAACCAGGACTAAACCAGCACCGGAACTAGACCAGGACTAAACCAGGACAATACCAGGACCAGAACTGGACCAGAACCAAACCAGGACTAGAACTAGACCAGAACTAGACCAGAACTAAACCAGGACCAGGACTAGACCAGAACTAAACCAGGACAATACCAGGACCAGAACTAAACCAGGACTAGGACTAGACCAGAGCTAGACCAGAACAAGACCAGAACTAAACCAGAACTAAACCAGGACCAGGACTAGACCAGAACTAAACCAGGACTATACAAGAGCTAAACTAGAACTAACCCAGAGCTAAAGCAGGTCTAAACCAGGACCAGGACTAGACCAGAACTAAACTAAAACTAAACCAGAACTAAACCAGGACTAAACAAGGCCAGCATAGTCTGCACTGAAACAGAGCAAAGGATCATGGTCTATGTAGTTCCCTCTGTTTTTTAGCTATTTCTGCATCAGAACTGTTCATTTAAGCAAAGAGACTCGTGATTCGATATATTGTGATGGTCCACGATATTATTGTGAGACCTTTGACGATACAATATCACCATATTTCAGCTATTGTCACGTCGCTACAATGTACTTTTAACATATATTTTGTTTAGTGTTTTCATTGTATTAGCATATGCATCTCCACGGTGACACAGCTCCTGACCTTGCCGAATAAATTCAATTGGATTTGGTCACGGCTCCGACGGCAGGCGTGTAATTGGTGGGATTAAAGGCACATAATCAGATGAATCCCGGTGATTATCACATTAGCGGCGGCGCAGATTAAGACCGCGCGCACGAGCATCTCTTACTTTAAATCACATTACTCCGACGCCACGACGCTAATTCTACACCCGGGCCGGCGCTTAACATTCCCGTCACAGCCCCCGCTCCAGATGTGACATACGGGCCTGTCGCGATTAGCATACGAAGCGCGCGAAACGTAAATAAATAAAATAAAAGTATACGCCGGCCGGAAAAGTGACAACAGTCAGGGGTCGCGGCGCCGTAACAGATTACCGAAGGATGACATTTAAAAGCAAAATAGAGAGGGCCAGCGATCAAATGCTACTGACACAATGGTTTATTCATGAGATCAAGTGGAGCCGGATGTGAGCGGTATAGGCGGGAGTCGAGGAGCGCACGGAGGGTGGGCGAGTGCGGGGAGGTTACCTAACGGAGGATGCATATTCATGGTGTTATTTTATCAAACCGAAATAGGACAGCGGGGTCTAACGTGTCCTGTCAAAAGCTCTACGTCCAAACCAAGGCTCTATACCGTGGGTTTACAGGAATATTTTTGGAATTTTGGACACAGGGGGTCATTTCATTACCTTTTTATTTCCATACGATCATCAACGATACATTTTGTGCCTTCTTTATCACGATAATTATAATACATTTTATTTATTAGGCGCCTTTCGGGACACCCAAGGTCGCCTTACAACAACATATTAAAAATTAAATACGATCAAAACATACAGTTAAAAGTCTACAGTTAAAGTGGGACAGTATTTAATTGGCTTATTGTATTTTATTAGTATTTAGTAATGTATTAGACAGTATTTTAATTGATTGATCATTTATTCCGATTGATAATTTATTGATTATTATTTTGTACGACCATAAATGAAAAAAATAAATGAAATTCCTTACAATTTTTCATTCTCCCTCTTCTGAAATACAGGTTTGAGTCCAATGTTGAGGAAACACTGTTATAAAACTTACTATTTAGATTTCATTTAAAGGGATAGTTCGGGATTTTGACTTGAATCTGTATGTCCTTGTCAGCAGTGTTGTGACCTCCTGACAAAACTGAAAATGGAATCGTGAAATGGAAATGTTAGGAATAAAATCTCGTCATTCTCATGGACCCAATCTCGTATCTCGTCTTGTGGAAATTGTGTCTTGTCCCATTCCCCCGAGAATTAAGGAAGTCCACATGGTAGAGTAAGACTGCACAAGGCAATTTATTTTTAATGCTCTATTAAGGAACATCAGCCATGTTTACACGATGTCTTTTAATTCCAAATTAATTGTTCTGAATTAACTAGTAATAAATCAAGTTAAATCGCCTTTATTTAATTCCACTCAGGGTCTGGGGGTGGGGAAGGGTTCTGATTGGACAGCGACACAAATGTATTTACGTCCTTGGGAAGAAAACACTTTACACTTCAGCTGCTACCGGCTTTTCTGTCATCTCGGTTTGTCGTTACGCCGCCGACACAAACACAATCCAAACTTTTCCCGCGGTCGTTCCGATGATAATGAAGCAACAGCTGGAGAATTCTGTCCTCACGCTTTACGTCTGTGAGCTGAGGAGGAGAAGGGAAGAGTGTCGGAGAAGGAGGAAGAAGACAAACTGAGTCAACGGCTACGACACCTCAGCCCACTCCCACATCCCGCTCCCAAATCTAAAGAGCAGTGGATGAAAGTCTGAAGAGACGAGTGGTGGAGTCGGATCGTCCGGATCGCGTCAGAAGGGATGAATATGAACCACCGGGATTATTTTTAAGAAGAACACTGTGGCCATACCGGCTCGTCAAAGCCTGATCCTGTCAGATCTCAGACGCTCAACAGGGCCGGGCCTGGTTAGTACTTGGATGGGAGACGCTGGGAATTCCAGGTGCCACAGGGGGGCGCCAGTCACAAAAACTGTCGTTGTGTCCTTAGGCAAGACGCTTCACCCACATTGCCTAGTATGAAAGTGGTGTGTGTGTGTGTGTGTGTGTTGGTAGTGGTCGGAGGGGCCGATGGTGCAGATTGGCAGCCTCGCTTCCGTCAGTCTGCCCCAGGGCAGCTGTGACTACAATAGTAGTTTACCACCACCGGGTCTGGAGTGAATGAATAATATTCTATAAAGCGTCTTTGAGTGTCCAGAAAAGTGCTATATAAAACTGATGCATTATTATTATTATTAAAAAACTAAATTTTAAATCAAAGTTAAGATGACTTGAATTAAGAAAGTTTTATCATGATCTGAGTCAATTTCACTAAACTCGGTCGACAAGTGCCACGTTTACATGAGAACTTTAATTCAGAATAAAAATAATTACATTCTCAATCAAATTAATTCAGCAAAAAACATGTAAACACCTAACTCCTAATGAAAATGATTATTAAACTTTATTAAACTTAATTTTGAAGTAAGTGGGTGGTTTATTCCCATTTTAAAGCCAAATTTATTTATTCCTTGAACATGTAAGCGTCTATTTACAATATCTAGTTAAGTTTAAATTACTTTATATTAGAACATTTTATTTGATTGGAGGCGGTTCAACTTGACAAGTAAAAACCTGCCAGTGGGAGAAAACTTTTTCTACTTAAAATATGAAAGCACATCTTGTGACAATTAAAATATGAAAAACAACAACTTTTTGCATTTAAAATAAGAAACAATATTAAGTGTTGCTTGAATTAAGACAAGCAAACTGGGAATAAACCACCCACTTACTTCAAAATTAAGTTAAGTTTAATAATCATTTTCATTAAGAATTAGGTGTTTACACGGTTTATGCTGAATAAATTTTATTGAGAATGTAATTATTTTTCTTCTGAATTAAAGTTCTCATGTAAACGTGGCACTTGTCGACAGAGTAATAACACCTCAGTACAGGCGGCGACGGCCCCACGTGAAAACTAAAACTAATTATTTGACGAACATTAAAACTAAATTGGATTGTCAAAATGAAGGTGAGTGGAGGTTATGTCAGGTGACGAGTTCGGACAGGACGGACGGATCGTGAGGATGGGAGGATGAGGAGGAAGACGAGGGAGGAAGACGATGGGAATGGGATGTGTCACAGAGAGAAGAGAGAGAGAACAGAGGCGGAAAGAGGGAGAGGCGAGAGGGGAGAGAAAGAAGAGAAAGAGAGACAGAAGAGAGAGAGAGACAGGGAAAGAGAGAAGGACAGAGAGAACAGAGGGAGAGGGGAGAGAGAAGAGAAACAGAAAGAGAAAGGGAGACAGAGGGAAAGAGAGAGAACAGCGACAGAAAGAGGGACAGAGAGGGAGAAAGTGAGATAGAGGCGAGAGCTGAGAAAGAGAGAGGGATGAGAGAGAACAGAGGGAGAGGGAGGAGAGAGAGAGTGAGGGAGAGAGAGGGAGATAGGAGATAGGAGAGAGAAGAGAAGGGGAAAGAGAGAAAGAGAGAGAGAGACGGAGAGAGAATATAGGGAGAGGGGAGAAAAAGGAGTGAGGGAGAGAGAGAAGACGGGGAGAGAGAGTGAGGGATAGAGAGGAGAGGGAAAGAGAGGAGAGAGAGAGGGGGAGAGAAGATAGGGAAAGGGAAGAGAGGAGGGAGTGAGGGAGAGAGAGAAGACGGGGAGAGAGAGTGAGGATAGAGAGGAGAGGGAAAGAGAGGAGAGAGAGAGGGAAAGGGAAGAGAGGACAGAGTGAGGGAGAAAGAGAGGGAAAGAGAAAAGAAGTGAGAGAGCAGAAGGAGCGAGACAGAGGGAAAGAGCGAGGGAGAGAGAGAACAGATAGGTGAGAGGGGAGAGAGAAAGAGAGAGAGTGGGAGAGGGACAGGTGAGAGGGGAGAGAAAGAGAGAGACAGAAGAGGCAGAGACAGGGAAAGAGAGAGGGATAGAGAGAACAGAGGGAGAGGGGAGAGAGAAGAGAAACTGAAGGAGAAAGGGAGACAGAGAGAAAAAGAGAGAACAGCGACAGAAAGAGGGACAGAGAGGGAGAAAGTGAGATAGACTCGAGAGATGAGAAAGAGAGAGGGATGGAGAGAGAACAGAAGGAGGGAAAGGGAGATAAAGAAGAGTGGGAAGAGAGAGAAAGGAGATAGGAGAGAGAAGAGAAGGGGAAAGAGAGAAAGAGAGAGTGAGACCGAGAGAGAACATCGAGAGAGGGGAGGAAGAGAGGGAGAGAGAGTGAGGGAGAAAGAGAAGAGAGGGAACGAAATGAGAGATAGAGAGAAGAGAGGGAGTAGAGACAGGGAGGGGCAGGGAGTGAGAAGACAGGGAAAGAGAGAGAAGAGAGGGAGGGGGAGAGAGAGAAGAGAGGGAGTAGAGAGAGGGAGGGGCAGATATCGAGAAGAGAGGGAAAGAGAGAGAAGAGACGAAGAGAGAACATCAGGAGAGGGGAGAAAGAGGGAGCGAGAGAGAGAGAAGAGAGGGAAAGAGAAGAGGGAGAGAGGAGATAGGGAGAGAGAGAAGATAGGGAAGGGAAGAGAAGAGAGAGAGTGAGGGAGAAAGAGAAGAGCGAGAAGAGAGGGAATGAGAAGAGAGAGAGAAGAGAGGGTGGAGAGAGAGGAGGGGGAAAGAGAAGACAGACAAGAGAGGAGAAGGAGCGAGAGAGACAGAGGGAAAGAGAGATGACAGACGGAGAGGGGATGGAGAGGGAGAAAGGGATAGAGATGGAAAGGGACAAAAGAGAGACTGAGAGAGAGACACAGACAGGAAGGCGGTAGAAATGGAGAGCGATAGAAGAGACAGAAAGAGGGAGATTTATTCACCATTTACTGACAGAGGAGAGAGAGGAAGAGACAAAGGTAAGAGAGAGAGAAAGAAAGAGGGGTGGTGGTGGTGGTGGTGATGTGGCAGCACCTGTCCAAAGCTCCCACATGAACAGAGGAGAAACAGACGAGTGACGGCAGCCGAAAGACAGAGAGAGAGGTGGGGAGAGAGAACGTGTGGAGAGTCGATAAAGACACATGGAAAATCCAGAGGAGACACATGCACCAGGAGGAGTGTGGACGAACATCGACATTTCTTCATTATTTTAGTCAAGTGTTTACATTTCTGAAAAGCAGAACGAGAACGGAAAGAAAAATATGAAATCAAATAAATAGGACATTAGGAATTATGTTAAAAAAGAGGGAGAGAGAGAGGAGAAAGAGAGAGACAGAAAGAGGGGTAGAGAGAGAACAGAGGGCGAGAGGAAAGAGAGTGAGGGAGATAAAGATGAGAGGGAAGAGAGAGATAGGAGAGAGAAAGGGAAGAGAGGAGAGAGAGTGAAGGAAAGAGAAGATAGGAGGAGACAGAAGGAGGGACACGGAGGGAGAGAGAAGAGAGGGAAAGAGAAGAGAGAGAGGGGAGAAAGGGAGACGAAAAAGAGAGGGAGAGACAACAGATTGAGAGGGGAGAGAGAGAAGAGAGGGGAGGAGAGAGAGGAGAGGCAATGGGAAAAGAGAGAGGGGGAGAGAGGGAGACAGAGGGAAATAAAGAGGGAGAGAGAACAGAGAGAGAGAGGGGATAGAGAGTCAGAGAAAGAGGGAGAGAGAGAGAGACAGAGGAAGAGGGGAGAGAGAGGGAGAAAACAAAAATATGAATTCAAATAAATAAAACATTTGAACATTGAGGCCAAAATTGGAAACTGAATTGTCAAATTTATATTAGGAATTATGTTAAAATCTTGTTTTGTCTTGTTTCCGTGGACTCAATCTCATATCTCGTCTCGTCTTGTGGAAATTGTGCCTCGTCCCATCCCTACAAATGTCTAATCACTATTATTCTGTCTTTATCTTTCCCCTCTACGGTAAAAAAGACATATAATCCAGTAAAATCAACCACACACAATGCTCCAAACATCTCCATCTCCGTGACCATAAGCCTGTCCCAGCCCACACTGCATCTCTGTCCACACTGTTCCCTCAGGCTACAGTCTTGTCAAAACTAGAATAAATAACGCCACTTCTCGCAAGACACTGTAAGAGAAAAGACGTCTCCCCCACCGGTCCATCCCCTCCATCACTGGTGCAACGGAGGGACACATCCATCCACAGTACCACCGCTCAGGCCCCGAGTCCGCTTTGTGTCTGAACTTTTAAGCTTTTAAACAGAAACTAGTGATTCTCTGATCTATGTTCTAATGTTGTTTCCTCGTCACAAACAGACCTGGAGCTGTGTTTTGTTTCATTCACGCATGTTTAACCCTTCCAGACCTAAGGGCAATTTTAGTACATTTGTCCTCGTCTGGAGTTTTTTCTTAATTTTGCTGTTAAAACTCCTCCTTTTATCCTCTGTCACTCCTTTTTACTGATGGCTTGATTGATCTTTATTGTGTGTACAATCTTAAGCCTTAATAGAGAAGAGAGAACAGAAGGAGAGGGTAGAAAGAGGGAGGGAGAGAGGGGAGACAGAGGGAGATAGAGAAGAGAAGGAGAGAAACTGAAAGAGAGGGAGAGAGAGAACAGAGACAGATTTGGTTCGTTCAATCCCTAATGACAATAAATGTACCAAAGGACTGGTCAAAACCATTTATAATGCCAGTCTTGTTATTATGTAGAATATCGTGATATCATGAGCTTTCCCACGATATCGCAATAAATATTGTATCGTGAGACTTGGATATTGTTACCCTCCTAGTTACACACATAACACACAAACCCTGCATATTTAGGAGTTCTTTCCTCAAAACACTCTATTCCGCCTTGTTGTGTGTCATGTGGTAATACAGGAAATGCTCTACTGTGTTTTTAAACTCCTTTTTATTCACCTTCAATGCCCATTTTTACTGAACAAAACGTAAAAGGAGCTGCTAACCTGAAAACGACCATCATGTGACTTCACAAGGTGGAACATTTTGAGCTTTGGAGATACAAAGCTCAAAACTGACTGATAATAAAGATACTCAAACATGTGTGAATGAAACAAAACACAACTCCGGGTCTGTTTTTGTGGAGGTAACATTGTTCTAGGACCTTTAAAATTGTCAAAAACTGAACTAGTTTGCAGTGGTTCTCACTTGTTGAAGTGTCTTACTAACGAACTCAACAACAGCAAGAAGCACATTCCTGTACCTCACACATCCTGTCTGCAAATCACGACCTGCAAGAGAGCAACCTCACAACTGCCACAATCACCTCTCAAGAAGTCAAATTAGCACAATCTCTATTTCTGCAGTTTCAGTAGTTCTACTTCACACTTCTCTTCTTCTTCTTCTTCTTCTTCTTCTTCTTCTTCTTCTTCTTCTTCTTCTTCTTCTTCTTCTTCACCTTTAGAGGCAGCGGCGTCTCATGAGGATCGATTCCTGCTGGGACCAATTTCTATCATTGTCGAGGCAAACTTAGTATGAAAGTGGTGAGTGTTGGTGGTGGTGGTCGGGGGCGGATGGTGCAGACTGGAAGCCTCATTTCTGTCCCAGGGCAGCTGTGGTTATTTGCTTACCACCGTCAAGTGTGGAGTAAATGAATAATGCAATGAGCTGTGGGTGTCTTTTTGGATACTATATAAATACATATAACCGTATTAAAGAACAATAATAATAATACATCTTTTAAGGTTTACAAAGTGCTGTACACGCAGCAAAGGACAATACAAAAAGCTAAAAAATTGCACACAGAAAGTAAACAAAAACAATGATGCACCCAATTCAATTAATTATAATAAATCAATACAAAGAAATAGAATACAAAGACATAAGGAATAAAATCAAGCTAAAACCAGCTAAAGGAAGGCCAACTGATAAAAAATTAGTTTTAAGAACACTACAAAAAACAGAATCTAGTTAAGATGACTTGAATTAAGAAAGTTTTACCATGATTTGAGTAAATTTCACTTGACAAGTAAAATCATCTGCCAATGGAACAAGACGTTTGTACTTAAGATATGAAAATACATCTTACACTTAAAATAAGAAAAAATAACTTTTTTGCACTTAAAATATGAAATCAAATGTTGCTTGAATTAAGAGAAAAACACGTATTCCACTGGTAGATAATTTTACTTGTCAAGTTTAATCTACTTAAATAAAGTAAAATGTTCTTAATTTAAGTAATTTCACTTTTCTAGATATTGTTTTTTTCTCGTGCAGTCTTGGGTGACTGTGCGATCAGAACTCCAAGACACAAAATTACTTATTTGTGAACAGTGAACAGCGTGACTCAACCTGAAAACATAAAATATAAAAACCTGATCTGTTTCTGTATATTCTGTGAAAATTTGAGGTTATTTAAACCAGAACTAAAAAAAATATTGGCCTGGAAATGATGTCTGATGTATTTGGGGACACCCTATACAATACAATACAATATAGTATTAAATGTTGAACATTACAGGACACATGTATGACGAAAGTAATAGTAGTAGTAGTAGTAGTAGTAGTAGTAGTAGTTTATTTGGTCATTTTACAACACTACAAAACAAAACATAGACTACAATCCCACAGATCATGACCTAAAGGGTTTAGGCTTAAGTAAAAGTACTTATTATGCCAAACCCTATGAAACAATGTCAGAATTCCAAGAAAAAAAACGTGTATGAACAAAAAAACAAACAAAAACAAATGCACATAAACACACACACACAAATGTCATCTTGAAAATATCAGCGATTACAGATTGCTCAAACTTGCACAGGTCCGCTTCTACGAACAAATCCAGCGTTCACTCCCCACGTTATGTCTCTTTCAATAAATGAACCGTTGCACGTCTATGTTTAGGTCTGTCATTGCTGAAATGCAGTTGCCATGGTAACGGCTGTGGCACCTTGAGAACAATCGAGACCGATCGTCCGTCCAGCTGAAGCCAAGAGCCTGGTGACCGCTGCGTCAGAGGTCATTACACTCGGCTTTATGTCCATTAACTCACAAAGGTCACAGATAAGACTATTGTAAAGATAAAGTACCAAAAAAATAGAAACAAAAAAACGAAGAAGAAATCAAAGAGCAGAGGTGAAATGGGGCATACCTGTCCACATTTCAGACACTGTAGGTTTGGAGACGGGGGGGAGACAGCCTGGAGCTCGAGCTGTCTCCCCGGGTGAAGTCTTTTGCTTTCAGTCCAAGGAAAACCAAGACACGTGTGTTTATACTATGATATGTACAGAGTTTTTTTGTTGTGTTTTGTTACCAGTTTGCACGAGGGTTGTAAAAAATATTGGAAATCAGATACTAATCAATACTAAAACTAGAGTCAAAACTAGATGCAAATTTCAGCAAGTATCTGCACTAAAAACAAACATTCACAAGACAGAAATGAACCTTTCCTTAACCCTCCAAGACCTACGTTATCGTAACAAGGAATATGTTTTATATAACCGCGCATAACTTTCGAAAAGATAGAAACTTACTTTTCTTCCCTCTGAAAGCGCAGACAGCGGTTTCTGTATAAAGCTGCGTCGTTATCCTACATCACACTCACGCTGTGTGATGACGTGCGCAAAACGAGGGTCCAATAGGAACTTTGTTTTCAGCCAAACGCCTGCGCTCCGTCTATTTTGATCGCCCCCAAAACTTTACCAAAGTGTGAAGTGAGTCAAGATGATCGTTTCCGCTGTGTTTGCTTTTAGCGAGTGAAAAAGACGCTCTAAGTGGAGTTAATTCTCACATACATGGCAAATTACGTAATTGTGTAATTATGCATAATTGCGCATCCCTTTCTTTTTTCATTTCAAAGGTTTATTTAACTCAAAATGACCAAATACAATGTAATAAATGCCAAGGAAATGCATTACAAGTGATTTGGTTCTGTTTTATGCTCTGGCTCTGGACTTTACAGGAGCTGTTTCCATGACTGGCACCAGAAAAATAATGGGGCAATTACACTTTTTTTGGTTTTTAGGGCAATAAGGATATTTTTAATTTACTTACAGACTTGATATTTTTGTTTTTGTAGCTAAGGCCCTAAATTAAGCATTTTTTATGTCCAAAAAGTTGTTTATACATGTTTGCTGTGTGTTTTGTATAAAAGAGTGGGAATTTTATTTTCTGTTTTTTTTTTAAATATCTATTCCTGGTTCTGTAGCTTTTATTACAACCACATGACACAACTACAGCAGAAGATTGTGAAATAACAGACTGTACTGGAAAAAAAGGATGTATAACACTTCATTATAGGGCAAAAGGGGCAGTTTTAAAAGCAAAATTAAGAAAAAAATCCAGGCAAGGAGAAATGTACTAAAAATGCTCTTTGGTTTTGAAGGTTTAATAGCTTTAAGGCCAAATTATAGTTCTGCATTGCCTTGTCGCCGTCATTTTTAAATTATGGTTCTGTGTTTAGATCTATGCGCTGCGAAGTAATTCACCTCCACAACACTAGGGGGCAAGGATTTAAACCCGTCTATGCAAACCGCAGATGCATAATTTCTGAAAAGTTTCACATGACCAATCTCCAACATGATATACGCACAGAACAGACTCACCATCAGCAGAACATCCCTCTGTTACAGAAAGAACACTCATATTCCACTGAGTCGTGTCCTTTAGTCCGACGGAAGCTGAACACATCAGTACACGAGCTGTTTTTTTTTCAGAAAGCTGCATTAAACACGTTATTACTGAATGTATATATTGAGCGAAGTACAGGAAATGTATGTAGAGCGGTGGTAGTGAGGACCAATAACAGCCCTTATAGTCTGCGGCGTTTTGACACGTACTTAGAAAATTTTGGAGGTGCATGTCAGTCGAGGCAGATGCTTTGCGGAGGGGGTGCACGTCTACACAGACTCTGTGTCGCGACGCAGACTTTTTGGCGCACAACCATAAATTGGCCTTTAGAATGAGCTAAAGAACAAGCATAAGAGCACATAGACTAGTATACATCCACGGACCACTGTGGAATCTACCTGGACCACTGAGGGATTACACACATATAAGACCACATGGGAATAAAAAAGAAAGTGCTAAGATTTAATGTTAAAAATCATATTCTATTGTGTTTTATTCTCATTGTGTTGTCGGTATTGGTATTGAGTATCAAGTCTATTCCTTCGTACTGAAATCAAGCTTGAAATGTCTGTATTGGCAACACTAGTTTGCACTAAAGTGATGTTGATCTGTAAAAGTGTGACCTCGACTCCCTGCGCAAGGACAATAAACTATTCACATAAAACATTCACTCGGGTTAAGTCAGCCAGGTTAAGGCTCTGGCAACACAGGTTCAGTTGGGATTGTAATAGCTTTTTTTAAAACGGTAAGAGCACAGTATAAAAAAGTGCTTTCAGTGTTAGAGACTGTTTTCCTCTTTTAATTCGAGAGTAAACACCTAAATTCGCACAACAACATTTCAAATAGAGCTGCTAAACATATCAGCTCTATTCACACTTACGTCACAAACCGGGAAGATGTTTGGAAACATGGAATTACGACTTCCAGCAGGCTCTGTCTGACAAAAGCTAGGAAAAATGACAAAATGGCCCCATTTTCTTCATCTCCATGTCACTGTAGCGTTCCGTTATGTTCGGCTACTCAACAATTTCAACCGTATCTCAGTTTTCATCATTTCCCCACTGACGCACAACTCCGAGAGCACTGGGTACATGCGATTAGAAATAACAAGGACGCCAAATTCCAGATGATTCCAAACAGCACATACGTCTGTCAAATTTGAGGAATGCAGGTCTTTTATTGAATTTTTCATCACATGTTTCCAAACGTCTTCCTGGTTTGTGACGTAAGCGTGAACAGAACCTGTAGAAGAGGGTGAGGTGAAAAAAGGCATGGCTTCTACAGGTCTAACAGTGCGAATGGTCTAACAGATCTGCACACTTCAAACTCCGCCACCGCAGCCAGGTGTTTGTACCAGAAACACCAACAAAGCTATGATCAGGACAGTCCTGTGAGACGTAAATGAAATCACACTGGAGGCAGCACACGCTCAGTTTTGAAGATAAAGCTGTAAATTGACCTAATTTACATTAAAGTTGACAAATAAAAATGACTGAGAATCGTAGAAAATGCTATTAAACCCCATATGCACAGTTCAGTAGCAAAAAACATGGATTTACTGTTTAGTTCCACTTGAATTCAGCACAAATGATGAACTTTATTTACAATTCTGAACTTAAAGCTGTGCTATGTAACTTTTTGGTTGGGGATCCATCACCTGCTTGTTTCTATGGATACGTCATTGCTCTGGAATGTTCCATAGTATGACATTAAACAGCTCTACTTTACATTTATTCAATTACAGCTGGTTTATAGCTCCAAAATACCGAGAAATACCTAGAAACAGGTATTCTGACTGTGAGCGGGGTCTCCACAGACCTGACCTGTAACTTGGTCTGGTTTGGTCTCCATGAACAAATGAAGGTTTAAAGTCATACTGTGGAACATTCCAGACAAAGTAATAAAATCTCCATCTCCATGGAGAAAAGAAGTTGACGTTACATGATGCACCTAAAACTAACCTGATTTACATACTTGGCACAGACATCACTTCACTCCCCCCTCATGGACGTTAAGTGGACATTAAAAGTTTAGCAAAGTTGTAATAAAAAGCTAATAAAGTGTAGTTTTTATCTCCCGTTGCTTCTGTGTAGGCATAGTGAGCGTATAGAACAGCTTGGACTCCCGTCACCATGTGGTCAGAGGCAGTGACAGAAGGACCACCTCATGTTGTTTAGATTTTTTTTTTTTTTTACGGTGAGACTGTTTATGTACAGGCACAATGGTTCTTTTCCAAACAGGACCAAATATAAGGCCGTACTTATGTGGTTTAGCGTAAGAAACAACAAACCAACAAGTGACAGGACAGTGACAGGAAGGAACTCAAAACTGTGGGGTAGTAACACCTCACACATAACATATTTAGATCACCATTTTATGTTTTATTGTTTTGGAAATGCTATATTTGTCCGAAAAACAATATTTTATCATGTTTTTAACAAGGTTGACTTCCATTTTTGGCGCTCTGACTCTTCCCTCCCTTTGCTCTCCATGCTAATCACTCCCCCTTCAGAGCTCTGTCACATTATAATCAGCGTGCATAGCTTATGAAACTGTTGCACATCGCATCAGGTTTGTGAAGTTGTAGTGTATTGTTTTGTGTCATGCTTTTGTATATTTATGGAGAATTGTCATGTGGATAACATAGGCTTGTGGACCTTGATGATTTGAATACGGCCCGGGTGAGATCGCTAGATTACGCAAGCATGCATGCATGCCCCTCGCTTCCTCCAGCCCCCTCTGCCTCTCTCATCCATATTCATGCAGCTCTAAGTGGATCTGACACAGGTAAAGAAGATACAGGAGGCGCATCAAACCTCTTTATTCTCCCCGACAGCAGCGGAGGTGGAACGGCCTTAAATGAGACGGAGCCAGAGGTGCAAGGCATTCAGACAGAGACATGCTGGAATTAAACCATCAACTGAGGCTGCGTGTACATGGAAACGCAAAAGTAGAAATGCAAAAGTGTGTTTTCGTTCTCACTCTTATTCCGCGTTTACTCGATGATTTTGGGTGGGGAATTCTGCTGCACACGGAGACACAAAACTTGCGGTTTGCCAATGTGGTCTGCAAGACCAAATGCCTGCGTATAATCCTTCTGCCCTTCTCCACGCTGCTTCTCCGGTGCACCAAAAATGTCTGCGAAATATTGAAATCGTCTCTGTCTCTGTGTGATCAGTAGAGTCACTTTCTGACACGAGTCCTGTGGCATTTGCAGCTGCTCGGGCAACTTGAAGCTCTGCCATGTTTGTTTTTTTCCCTGAACTGACTCGTGCTCGTGACGTAATCTCTACGCCACAGTATGACAAGGTGGAGCGTTTTCAGATTTTTGCGTTTTCAACCCCCCAAAACGTTGTTGCCGTCTAAACGATATGCACATCTGGCAAAATGTTTTACGTTTTCCACCTGTTACCGTTGTCGTGTAAATGGCCCCTTAGTTAGTTATTTAAATCCTGCACATACAGTTCATATAGCAACATGACAGTACAGACGCAGATACAAATGTGTGGTTTGAAAAGGCAATGGATGAAGCAAAGCGTGTACATTTTCCTCCCACACTTCACAGAACACTTCAACTATTCAACAAACGAATCTGTTATATATGACAAGACAAGACAGACAAAATAAACATTCACACACTCATCCAGACACAACACTGGCCCCACACTCTAACCCTCCTCCTGACATTTCGCTCTGTGCTGAGGGCACCACTGTCTCTCATCCACATATTTTTATTGTTTCCCTTTTTAAACAGCTTTTTAAATTGAACCAGACTCCTACACACGTTTAATCCTTCTGAGCATCCATTTCACACATTAACTCCATGTGACTTTAAAGCAGTTCTACATTTCCGCTGATAAAATGTTTTATTACCTCTAAGTGTGTAGTTATGATCAGCATTTCCATCTTGAAATAAATCATTTAAATTAGCTGGAGGAGCATTAACAGATGCCCTGAACATAATTTGGGCTATTTTAAAGTTTACGAGGTCATGGAGTTTTAAGTTTGATGATTTTACAAAACTTTTTTTTGTTTATTTGGTTGTGTTAGCAAAAAGTTAAGACATTGCCAATTCAAGTAACAAGAATTGGACTTAAAGAGTTTGTACCCGACTTTTTATTCATGTATTTGAGCAAAATTTGCCCCAGGATCAAAATAAGTCCATTCTGGACTTATGCACAAAAATACATAGCTAACTTTTCTGGAATGTTCCACAATACAGCATTAAATCTATCTGTTTTGCACATAATTTGTCATTTATGTGTGTTTTTTAATACAAAAAACAAACATTTTTTACATTCTTAATATGAGTGTCTCCACAGATCTCAACTGTTTCTGTGGATATATTTGTCTTTAATGCCATACTGCGGAATATTCCAGGCAGGCGGAACCAACGAGCAAAGAGAAAAGTTACATAGTGCACCTTTAAACCACTAAAGACACCAAAACATGTGGTAAAGATAAAAATGTATTTGAATTAGAATGATCATTTTGTTAGGGAAAACTAGGGCATTGTAGGGTTTCCCTCAAAATCCCGACTAAACTAAGACTAAACCAGGACTAGACCAGGACCACACCAAGTCCACATCGAGACAAAACCAGGATCAAACCAGGACAAGTTTATGTTCAGCCTTAATGGATTCAGGTTGGGTTCTAGCAGTGATTGGCAGACAGTGACAGGTGACAGGAGCCAGGTAAAGAGTCAGAAATAGCAGGCGCTCCCATTAATCACCAAACATAGACCTGCTTTCACTTTTCTCTTTTAGTTAAACTTGTAGCTTCGAGTTGTGGAGGCATTGTTTGCAGTTGTCCATGCTCTTGTTGTTTCTGTGTGGGCCTGGGGCGGTGGTGCAAAAGCTTTTTGGTGTCTGTGGAGATAAGAAGAACCATTTCATTTAATTAAAGAGCCCTGTCCCACTTTCACCAGACACCTCCCAACGAGATAATGATCACGGAATTAAAATATTCTCCTTCGAGTTTACATGGACATAATGAATTAAGGTTTACATGGAAAACACGTTAAATCATCTTTATTTAATTGGGCTCAGTGTCTGGGGGTGGGGAAGGGTTCTGATTGGACCTCCACCTGTAACCTAATCACCTGAATACATGTAAGGGAGAGGTGTTTAATGTCACACTGCGGAACATTCCAGGCAGAGCAATGACATATCCATAGAAACAAGCAGGTGACGGACCTCCCCATACTTAACATTCCATTACACTTGCTGTTTTCAATGCATAAAAGCAAATGTGTTCCTAAGTTATCTTCCCTCTAAACCCAGACTCAACAGGAGGAAAAACAGTGTGGATTCTAAAGCCGGACTAACGAGCTCTATCCAAGCCAGCAGCCTTCGAGCACCTCCTGAAGTCCACCTCTTTACTTCTCCGCCGGGGTAAATAAACTCCGCCGTCTCCTTGAGGTGGAACTCCGGGCGATAAATCAGGAGCAGGAGCTGAGAGCGCCGTAAAGGTCAGCGCCAGTGTGTGTGAAAGTCACTCCACTGCTCCTACCAGCTCCTGTCTGCTCCTGTCGGCTCTTTGCTCCTGTCGGCTCTCTGCTCCTGTCGGCTCTCTGCTCCTGTCGGCTCTCTGCTCCTGTCAGCTCTCTGCTCCTCTGGCTTTGCTCCTTTATGCTTTCTTTTTTCCAATCTGCTCTTGTCAGCACCTCTGGCTCTGCTTCTATCTGTTCCTGCTTCTGCCTCCTCCTGTCTGCCCCTGCCTGCTCCTGCCTACTCCTGTCTGCTCCTGCCTGCTTTCTGCTCCTATCTGCCCCTGTTGTCTCTCTGCTCCAGTCTGCTGCAGTTGGCTCCTCTGTTCCTGCTCGCTCCTGTGTTTGCTCCCACCTGCTCCTGTCTGCTCCTGCCTCTCCTGTCTGCTCCTGTCTGCTCCTGCCTTGGTTTTAAAATGGATCCACATCTTAAACTTGACAGCCAAATTCGTTCCGTTGTAAGGACCAGTTTTTTCCACCTGAGGCAGCTGGCTAAAGTAAAGCACCTTCTGGCACGTCAGCACTTTGAAACTGTGATTTTGTAACCACCCAGCTGGATTACTGTACCGCGCTTTATTTTGAGGTGAGTCAGTCGTCCATTTCCCCGACTGCAGCTCGTCCAAAATGGCGCTTGAAAGTATGAGCACATCACCTCAATTTTATTCTCCCTTCACCGGCTGCCTGTGCACTTTAGGATCCATTTTAAACTGCTGTGATTTGTCTGAAGTGTTTGAATAGTGTCGCTGTTCTTCTCTGAGCTCCTCCATCCTTCTGCTCCTGCGAGGCCTCTCGGGTCGACTTACCAGCTCCTCCTGAGAGTGCCAAACACCGGCCGAAAGCTCAACGGGGGACGGAGCCTTTGCGAAGCTGCACCAAAACTGTGGAATGAGGTGCCTTTGCACATTAGACCGGCCTCTTCTGTGCCTGTTTTGAAATCTCATCTTAAAACACATGTGTTCACTTTGGTTTTTGACTAGAAAGTCCCTATCAAGATTTTTTGGCTTCTGATCCTTTTTTTTTTAAGGAGTGCTCTTTCCAATACCATTGCCGCAAAAACATCTGAAACTGGATCAGTCCAATACTTATAAAAGAGCCAGATTGGGAGCCGATACCAATACTGAATAACGGTTCGAGACATCCCTACATTTGACACAGCTTGAGATAATGACATTTTATTAGATTCTGTTTTTAGGCATATGTGTTTTAAATGTTTTTGATTTAAATATGTTCTGTAGCACTTTTCACTTTGTGTTGTTTTTAAAGTGTGGGTTAAAGAAAGTTGCAGTTGCCTGCCACTGTGACTCTGCTTCTGTTCCTGCTTGCTCCTGTCTACTCTTGTCAACTCCTGTCTGCTCCTGTCTACTCCTCTGGCTCTGCTCCTGTCCACCTGACCTGCAGATGGGGCGGCCCTGCACAGTTCTTGTCGTAGATGTGGATGTTGAGCAGTTACAGAAATGTCACGGCTTTATTTAGAGACTTGAGAATGGCACCACATTTGTTTATTCTAATGTCACAGATGACACGCTGCTGTGTAAACAAAAAATTCTGTCTCTCAAACGCAGATGACATCTCTCGGAAATTCTCGTCACATTCAGCTCAAAACATAACTTTTTACTTGACATAAATAAAAGTTTGGTGCATTGTTTGTTGATTCTGTGAAAATCCACACTGTTTCTCAGTCATTTTTTGTTGTTTTTTTCTTGTTTTCTGCCACTTGTAACCATGAATCTCTCTGATTGGTTAATCCGCCTGTCAATCACGCATATCTGAAATCAGAGAAGCGCTTCCCAACCCGCACGTTTCATCAAAGTGTGTGGTTTTTGGCCGGCCAGGTAAACATGGCATAACAATCGATAGTTGTGTCTTCCAAACCAGCTTCTTGCAGATTCCATCATGAATGTAATTAAGATAACATTACCGAGGCAGCAGCTCTGGTAAGGGAGCTATCGGCGGCACCACGTTCTCCGCCCGTGAGTGTTTGTGCTTCCTTTTCATCTCCGCTCCGTAATTAAATCCTCTGTGAGAACATGTGCGAGGCTGGAGCGATGTCATCATTTTGGAGAGGTGCGCGGATCAGATATGGAGGGGTTATTGTGGCTGCGTCTGTCCGAGAAACAAGAGCAAGTGAGATGAATGGGGCCATGAAACCGAGGAATGCCATTTGGAACGTTTTATTGCTGGAAATTGGGAACAAAAAAGGAACTCAGCACCAAACCTGAGTCAATTTCAGTAAAAGTTTATAGAGGTTTAAGTTCACGCCAGACTAAGTTTATTGTCCAAAGGTACTTGCCGAGGATCCAGAATACTTCAAATTCTACTAAGATGTGCGTATAGTGGGGGTGTAACGATATCCAAGTCTCACGAAACGATATTGTCACGGTATGAACCTCACAGTATGATATTTATTGCGATATCGTGGGAAAGCTATATTACATAACGATAACGATATTACAATATTCCACATAATAACAAGACTGACATTATATTATTATTGCTTTGACCAGTCCTTTGGTACAAAATTTATCGTCATTAGGGGTGTGACGATATCCAAATCTCTCTGTATGATATTCTCACCATATACATCTCACCGTGCTATATTTATTTCAATATTTTGTGGAGGTTCACAAAACTGTGAATCTGCTACTTTTTAATCTGAAAATGCCTTCACAAGACTTAATCCAGTTTGTTAGACTCGTGGCTGTTATAAGATGGGTTAAAGTGGTGTTAAGCCTCTTCAGTGTGAAGCAAATTGGCATTTTACGTGGAAGTTAAGAACTTGCACAATTTACTACACTAGCTTATTGCCTTGACAGATTCATTACCACAGCTAGATCTCCACCTAGAAAACACTCATTTGTGCCATTTTTTGGCTTCTGACCGTATTCGACCACCTCTAGCAACGGAATTTGGCTTGAAACGTGCCGGAGTTCCCCTTTAAGTTGCTACAAATTACGCAAACTCACTCATGCACAGCCCTGCACCGAACTGAATGACCCGTACTGAAACAGTTCAGTACGTATACATGTACTGCTACACCCCTAATGTGCAGTATAACAAGTATCGCATGCATCGCCATATCGTTATAATAATGCATCGTGAACCCTGTATCGTATCGACTCGTGAGGGGCGCTGTGAGTCCAAACTTTTGCCTGGTCGTGTATATACTATATTGTTATGGTCGGTTTTGTGCAGGACTGGAGCAGACTGATCCAGATTGTCTGGGCAGGTACATGGCATCAGTTCCCCTCCGCCGCGCTCGTCCATGTTTCCAAACCCGGTGACTCTTTAGCCAATCCTTCACTCCCCGTCTGAACACCAGCCCACCTGTTTCCACGGTAACCACAAAGGCAGACCATGACTGACTCAAAATGACATCTATCTTATGCACTTCTTTAACTCTTGTCTTTCTACTTCATGGTGTAGCCAAGTTTTTTAACTGCCGGGAGACACCGATGGCCATACAGACTTGTACAATACTGACTCATTGTTCAATATATAAAAGCTGGAATATTTTTTGGACTTAGTATTTATTTTGAGTACAATTAATCTGAAATACTGGGAAATACCTGGTTATTTTTTTGCCATATTATAATCAAAACTTCTATCAAAACTACTACTACTATAATCAAAACTACTATAAAACACACCTGGAGTTGTGTTTTGTTTCATTCACATGTTTGAGTAACACTTTATTATTAGTCTGTCTTATCTCCAAAGCTCAAAATGCTCTGTTCCACCTTGTGATGTCATGTAGTGGTACTTTACCTTTTATCTTTAGTTTAGTAGAGATTTGCGATTCCAAGGCTGAACGAATGATTCTAGTGAAGGTGTGTGGAGTTTAAAAACACAGTGAAGCTTTTCATGTATTGGTGGGTTTCAGATGACATCACGGCATTCTGTGGGCCAATATTAATGAATACAGACGGGGGACATAATGCAAAATTATGTTGTAATGCGTTGAGTTCTTGGGTTTAGTCAATAATAGAAAATACCAAGTTCAACATTTGTGCATTTCCCTTTTAGATTTTTCATGGTAAAGTACAATATAATTATTAGGGAAAACAGGCTCTTGCCCCCATCTGCAAGTATAACATCATCACATTAATCTGCAAACCACCAATTATGACATGACATCACAAGGTGGAACAGAGTGTTTTCTGTTTGAGAGAAGAACTCAGCCTAAATCTGCAGGGTTTATGAGTTAAATATGTGTGAATGAAACAAAACACAACTCCAGCATGTTTTTAATGTGGAAATATTATAACATAGATCAGAAAACAGTGTAATATGGACCCTTTAATCAAGTGGGAGAAATGTTGTTTTGTGCTGAATGGCGTGTGACCAATGAAGCTGCTTTATTTCACACATGTCACGGAAGATGTGTGTAAAATCCCTCAGTCGTCCAGGTAGAATCTATGGCAAAAAGGAGAAGTTCAATTTGTCAACTGGACAAAAGTTTTATTTTGGTTAGCCAGGGCAGGCACAGAGGTGTGAAAGCTCCATTATAGCCGTGAATGATTATACTGACCAGGACTCCATACTCAGGGCAAGTTCAATAGGCTGAACTAACAAACAGAAACTTAGTTCCAGAGTAATTTCATAGTAGCTGGATCCTCCCTTTCAGTGTCCTCCAGCGTTTGACCAGAACTAAAGAAGCAGCTTGGATGAACGGTGAAATGTAATCAACCAAAATAAAACTTTGGTACAGTTGACAAATGTAATTTCTCCTTTTACCATGTGTCACAAAAATAAACAAACCTAATGAGCTTGAGGTGAGACAGGTGACCAGACTAACAGACTGGAAGATGGAGTTGTAGTTACAGACTGTACTTTGGCCCAGGTCTCAAACTGAAAAATATTACATTCATTTGGCGATCAATCAATCAATCAATCAAACTTTATTTATAGAGCGCTTTTCATACAAAAAAAATGCAACACAAAGTGCTTTACAGTGATTAGAAAAGAACAATCTCACATTTCCCTCCCCCTGCATATTCCAGTATATCGAATTCCACATTTCTTTGCTCAAATTCATGTTATGGTTTGTGTCCACACCGGCTTGTCAAAGTCTGATCTCGTCTGATCTCAGAAGCTCAGCAGGGCCGGGCCTGGTTAGTACTTGGATGTGAGACACTGGGAACATCAGGTGCCACAGGAGGAGTGCCAGTAAAAAAAAAAACTATTGTTGTGTCCTTAGGCAAGACACTTCACCCACATTGCCTAGTAAGAAAGTAGTATTTGATTGACAGCCTCAGGACGCCTGTAGCTTCAAGAGTTCAAGAGTAGCTTAGCACCACTGAGTGTGGAGTGAATGAAAAATGCTCTGCAAAGCATCTTTGTGACATATGTCTGTAAAGCGTTATATATAAATAAAAACATACTTAATTACTTCTGATGCAGTGTAATGTAGCTAAGATAGTGTCCGTTACATAGGCCTGGGGCTAGTTAACAAGGGTGAGAAATAAAACAGAACAGTGTCAAAGTGTTAAATGTTTATTGATTAAGGGTTTCAGTGAAATGACCTGTAAAAGAAAATGAGGTGATTAAATGAAGTAACTAAGTGTGTTGATCTAAGTAATTGTGATAAATTAATTGTACTTACCTTCTGGTTGTCTGTACCAGGTGTTCTGGCCAAAAGAGTCCCCAGGGAGCCGGAGCACCTTTAGAAGGTTCCGGGGCAAGACATTTGAACTTTTTTATATATAGTACTTATAAAACACTGCTAATTTAATAAAGATATAATTTTGTAGTTGGACGTGATTGAATATTTGGACAGTGTTTTTGAGATACTAAACTTTTAAATAGTGAAGGAAAATGGCTGGTGCTGTGGATTTCCATCACAGCTGATACTTACCTGTAATGTAACCTAAATGAGCTCACCCAATTAAAGAAGAATTAAGGAATGTGCCCTATGAAATGAGCCACCCTCACCTGGGTCAGGAGAGGTGCTGTGTGTGTGCAGGTTGCATGCTGGGTTTGAACTTTTGTAATTTTGCACTTTTGTCAATATTTTTTCTATTCTGTGAAATAAATGCACTTGTGGGTCGACACAGGAAATTGGCTCAGCTCTACTCTGTCCCTCAAATAAAATAAAAAACAAATTAGATAGTCTCCAAAATGTCTGGTCGTTCTGTGTGTGGTTGTCAGAATTGATATTCTACCGGTGCACTAAAGTTTTAAAACTTTTAAACCCAAAACATCCACTGTGGGTGAGTGTTGGTGGTATCTTACTACCATCAGGTCTGGAGTGAATGAACAATGCTCTGTTAATAATGTTCTGTCAAGCATCTTTGAGGACATGTCTGTGAAAAAGCGCTATAGCTGTTGTTGTAAGGCGACCTTGGGTGTCCAGAAAGGCGCCAAATAAATAAAAATGCATTAAAGTTTTACTCACTGATCGCACAAGGATCTGGCAGTCGGGCACCATCTGTCAAAGTCAGCTTCTTGAGGAAATATTCACGATCTTTTGACGATAATCCTTTCAGAGAGCTTGCAAAATGTGTGTGCAACCATGCCTACGTCATCACTGTTTACTATCACTAAAAGGGTCTATACATATGTATTAAAGCAAAATCGCATGGCAAAAAAACAGATATAGCCACTAATGCCACAAATACCCTATGATTAAGGCATGTTTTTTTCCATTTTGGTTGTGTTTATTGCACTGAAAAACACATGTCCTTACTATGAGCAGGCTTGCATCTCCACAAACCTTACTTATGATGCAGCATTAACTAAAACAATGCATATCCTATGATGGTTTGCTTTGTTTGAGTCCAATCTCTCAAAACACTGAATCACAGAAAACCTCCTGGGCCAGATTTGATAGAGCCTTACTTTTTGAAAATGGCTGCTGATTTTATTGCACAGCCTCTTACAATACTTTTTAATCTATCAATTGAAAACAAAGAAATTCTTCCAGTCTGGAAGTCAGCATTTGTTGTTCCTCTCCTAAATGGAGGTGATCCTGCAGTTTTAACTAACTACAGGCCAATATCAAATCTGTGCGTTTTGTCAAAAATTCTTGAATCCCTTGTTTGTGATCAACTTAAAGAGTTTCTATATTCTAATGATCTTCTTTCAAAACTGCAGTCAGGCTTCAGGAAAAAGCACAGTACCATCACCGCTGCTACAAAAGTGATCAATGATATACTTGTTGCTCTTGATAAAAAGCAATACTGTGCTGCACTCTTTATTGATCTGTCAAAGGCGTTTGACACTGTGGACCACACAGTCATAAAGCAAAGGCTTATCAGTTTTGGTCTGTCAGATCATGTAGTCTCCTGGTTCACTAATTATTTGAGTGACAGGACCCAATGTATCAAATATGATGGTCTGTGCTCTGAATTTGTGAGTCTCCACAAGGGGGTGCCACAGGGTTCTATATTAGGACCTCTCCTATTCATTATGTATATTAATGATTTGGGACAAAATGTGTCCAGTGCTAACATGCACTTTTATGCCGATGACACAATCATTTACTGCTTCGGCTCATCTCCTCTTAATGCTGTTGAATCTCTGCAGAAAGCTTTTGATGTGGTGCAGCACACACTTCTGCAGCTAAAACTAGTGCTTAATGCTGACAAAACTAAACTAATGTTGTTCTCAAACTCTAGGAAGTATCTGCAAGATGTCCCCACAGTGTCCACTCTTGAGGGAAATGAAATTGAGGTGGTTCATTTGTACAAATATCTTGGTATCTTGCTTGATGACGCCCTGACTTTTAAACCCCACACTGAGAATCTTGTGAAGAAACTCAAATTGAAAACTTTTTTATCCATTTTAGACTATGGAGACTTGCTGTATATGAATGCTTCAGCTCAATGTCTGAGTAAGATTGACTCTGTGTATCATGCTGCTTTGAGGTTTGTTACTAATTGCAGGACCTTGACCCACCACTGTGAACTGTATTCCCGAGTAGGATGGCCGTCTTTATCCACTAGGAGATTGACTCACTTTTACACTTTTATCTACAAGGCCATGCTTGGACTACTGCCCTCCTACATCTGTAACTTAATCACACAGAGAAGTGTTGATTCTTATAGTTTATGCGTTCCAATGATCAGGTGTTGCTCTCTGTTCCGTTTGTTCGCACAGAGTTGGGAAAAAGGGCTTTTGTCTTCTCTGCCCCTCGACATGGAACAAGCTGCAAAAGGACTGGAAATTAACAGAACTTATTTCATTGAATGGCTTTAAATCAAGACTGAGAGCACTTGAGACAGCCTCCATAAATTGCACCTGTTTTAACTAATCTGTCATTTTAATTGTGTTGTAATTGTCTTTTACTGCCTGTTTTTAACTCATTTGTATGTAATTTTAATTGTGTTGTAATTGTCTTTTTGCTGCCTCTTGGCCAGGGCTCCCTTGAAAAAGAGGTTTTTAATCTCAATGGGATTTCCCTGGTTAAATAAAGTTATATATATAATCTACATGATTAAATAACTGTTATTAAGCAAATCTTAATTATTTGGATTATGATAGAAAAGTACTGTTGTATATTTGCAGTTTTGTTAGTCTCCACAAAATATTGCAATAAATATCGTGACGAACGATGCACATCATGGAAATATCGTATCGAGAGAATTGAATATTGTTACATCCTTAATGGTGACTATTTGAACTTGTCACATCCAATTGAGAGAAAAGAACCGTCATGTCCCTCTCCTCAAATACACAAAGCGCCTTTACCTTCTGCATGTTTTTCACAAAGTTAGTCATCTGCCCTTTAACTAAATTACACATAGGCCTAATAATACCTCAGGGAGACAGATGTTTGTCACTTTCAGCGTTGTTCCAAAACTCACCCACACGTTCTGGACACACCTTCCCGCCGTCCTCCAAACAAAAACATGTCAAGGATGAAACTTGGAAATAAAGAAACATATTTGAAATAAAACAGCGATAGTCATCCGTCACCGAGCCGACAGCCTTCACACTCCGCCACACCGGAGACACATTCAGCGCAACCTCTGACCCACATGAAATGACGGACTGATGTCTGCCGCCGCTGAGTCTCACACCTCTTATTGACTTAACGCACTGCACACACCCGCCCGCTATGCCTACGTCGCAAGGCTAACCCACAAGCAAGTTATTTGACCTCATCATTTCTCTTCCCTCGCTTCCTTCGCCTCGATTCCCCTCCTCGATCCTGCAGGAAATGGGTGAGGAAGTCGCCCAACCTTCACTCAGGTCTTATCACTTTTAGAGACTTGAGTGAAGTTTCATTGTAACAGTAACGCTTAAAACATCTCACATGCAACAGTGCACTTTTTGGCAACAGAAGTGGCATTGTTCCCCATCAGTTCCGATTCATTCAGACTGAACACGGACAGAAGAAGAGTGAGATTAAAACATTTCCGGCACCAAAATGTCTGGTTGTTCTGTGTGTCGGTGGACTAAACTTTTAGAGTTTTACTCATCGCACAAGGATCTGACAGTCGGACACCATTTGTCAAAGTCAGCTTGTTGAGGAAACATTTGCAGTCTTTTGACGATCATCCTTTCGCAGAGCTCGACAAGCTGCTGAGTTTTGCTGTACTTCTGTTATCAAAATGCACCTACGTCATAACTGTCCACTCACACTAAAAGGGTCTATTGCTGGGTTCACTCACGTAACCCTGATGTCGTGTGAAATTCAGATGGGAGAAGGAAGTGTTTTTTGCCGCTTCAAAACAGCACAATGGATGACAGCGAGTAGGCAAAAAGTTTGAACAGGCCGCCAGACCAGCTATAGCAAAAAATAGGTCTAAATATAGGTTTGGATCCATACGATGTGGAGAAGTCAGACTTTTTGTACAATTTAGAGGATTTTCCCGGCGTTGAGGTAATGGATATAATAAATGATCTGGAACTACAGACCTCGTATTACACTGAGCCAAATGAAAGCCTTGGGGGCAGCAACTATTTAGAATTAAAATCACCCGCTGCACAAGGATAACCTGAAATAATGATTAAAAAAGGTAAGATAATAAAATTAGCACCACATAAAGCTCAGGCTCTATGCTCAAGTTCAGACCTATAATGCAACATTTTACCTGCCACTTGCATTGCTCTTCTTTCTAAATAAATGTCCAAAAAACCTTGAAAATATTAACTCATAAATGACACAATCCTTACCTGTTGCAAAGTGGTCACTGCAAATGCTACAGTAATATCGCCTGTCTCTGTCTTCTTGTTTTTAGCTGGAGATTGTCTATCCACTTTGGTCGTCTTTTTCTGTACGTTTTTAAAACAAATTATCTTTTGATGCGGCACTTTTGGTACATGAAAAAAAAAAAAGTTTGTCTTTCTCCCGATTCGACTTCACAGAATTTAGGCATTTTGGCACTGAGACAGTGGAGGTAAATGGGGTTATGTGGGGTTTACTTAGTTTACTACGTATTTATTTCCATTTTGGTTGTGTTTATTGCGCTGAAAAACATGTCCTTACTATGAGCAGGCTTGCATCTCCACAAACCTGACTCTGATTTGATAATTTGATAATTTATCTATCTATCTCTATGAAGAACGCTCTGAAGTATTGTTTTAACTTTTCTTTGTAAATCTGGAGGTGATGTGACACCTTTTAGAGACCAGAGTAACGGTAATGCTATAAACAACTGACATGCTAACAGTGTACTTCCTGATTCTTGGATTAAAAGCTTTTTAATTACATGCAGATCAAACACACTAATCCCATGTTGAACCACAAGAGCTGCTTTAACATTATATATGTGCTAGGTTAAAACTACAAACAGATACAGCCACTTCAGTATGTAACTTTTTAGCCACAAATATACTACGATTAAGGCATGATTTTTTTTTTTTCATTTTAGTTGTGTTTATTGCAGGATTGAATCTCCACAGACCTGACTTTTATGTGATCTGGAGTAAGGCCTCTTCCTGCGTCCTATTTTCCACAGTATTGCAAAAACATATTTCTCTCCATGAAGAACATTCTGACATTTATTTGCCACCTCCAGACCATTCTACACTTTACCTTTTACCGGCATTCACCAGAACTGAAGAAGCAGCTTGGATGAGCTGCAAAACGCATTCCACCAAAATAACTTTTGTACAGTTGACAAATCGAATTTCTCCTTTGCCACTTTTCCCTTTAAAGCAGACCTCTAAACTTTTCTCTGAGACCAATAAAGTTTGATTCTTTTATCTGGTGTCTGCTCCTGAAGCCTCTGTCAGGTTTCCTCCTTCACTCCGTGGTTTTCTTTGGGACACCACTTAATATGACACGTTTGATTGACAGCTGAAACATGGAGGAGCGAGGAGAAGGAAGCGAGGAAAGAGAATTCTGCCGCGGCCCTGTCTTCTTTTTTACGTATCTTCATAGGTCATTCAGAAAAGCTATGGTTTTGTTTGAGCTCTTTTTGGCTAGTTAAATGGTTTGGGGGAAAATGTCAAATTGCATTTCTTACAGATAAATATTGAGAAACAGTGAAGTGAAGAGTGGGTGTGGGAGTTTAGACATTTTCAACAATTCAACAAAGTAATACGAACTGCTAAGCTGGGAAAGTATGGCTGCTGACTCCCCAAAGCGAGACACAACCCCAAAAATTCTCTGTCTGAAATGAAAGCTGTCCCTTCACTCTCATTATGCACAATTTCACACATTAGCTGTACACTGAATTTGCCGAAAAAATGTCTTTAGTAAGTCTCCTCTGCCTTTGCACACTCCCCCTTCAGAGCACTGTCACAACACAATCAGTGTGTGTTGAGGTAATTAAGCTACTTTGTTGTATTGTTTTGTATTATGTGTATTTATGTCATTGTGGGAGCTTGGGTGACACAGGCTTGTAACCGTAAAGAAAATTGTTGAGTTTCAGATGATGTCAGGGCGACGCCACTAAAAGCAGGAAGTAAAGACAGACACAGAACCTCGTTTACCTCCAATGACTCAGTGCCAAAATACTGTGCAGTCTGTGGTTATTGCAACTGCTCGAAACGGGAGAAAGACAAACTTTTTTTTTTCATGTACCCAAAGTGCTGTGTCACAAGAGAGTTCATTTTAAAAAAGTTACAGAAAAAAGACGAGAAAAGTGGGTCGATAATCTCCAACTAAAAACAGGAGGCACGGAAACACCACTTTGTAACAGGTAAGGATTGTGTCATTTAAAGGGCTGTCAATGTTAACGCGTTAACGCATGCGATTAATCACAAAAAAATATCGCACAAATGTTTATTTTACGTAGATTAATCACACAATTTATTTTGAACGCACATGCTCCTCTATGGAAAGCGCGGATGTTGACCTGAAAGGCGGCGCAGGTTATTAGGTCAGTGATGAGGTCTGTCCATACGCGACTTTAGATAAAACTAAGGTAGTTTGCAGATATCGCAGTGATCAACTCTCTTTCCACAGCAGCACAAGTTTAAAATATCATCTTAAAGCAAAACACGTGTGTGATTCAGCGGCAGCAAGGACACACCCACGGCAATGTTGTCAATAAAACTACCATGATAGAAAAATGTCAATAATATAACTTTTTGATAATAAATTGCATTTTTTTAAAGAATAATTAACTGCGATTAATTGTAATTAATCAACATTCTAAAGTGTGATTAATCTGATTTTTTTTTTTAAAGTTATCATTTGACAGCACTAGTCATTTTTTAATTAATATTTTCAAAGGGTTTTTTTGGACAATTATTTAGATAGAAGAGCATCGTAAGTGGCAGATAAACTGTTGCATTACAGGTCTGAACTTGCCACGCAAAAAGCTTTATCCTCCTGAGACCCGAGCTTTTGTCTGGTGTGCATTTTTCATTTCTTCTTGCTATTTGGGATAAGTAGGACCTACTAAGTAAGTCTTCTGTATGACACCATTGATTAAAAAATGTAAAAACATTAAAATGTATAAATAAATTACAAAAAACAAACAAACAGCAATTAGCTGTGTTAGCTTCTGGTTCTTTAAGACACCTCAGAACAAAAACGTAGAAGGCGTGGAGCAGTTTCAAAAAGATCTTTATTCGGACTACAACAGGATACAGGCCTTTATGGTGGGTCTTCCCTCCTCGTCTCTGAAGGGCCTCCTTCTGCGAGACCTCTTTTATAGTTAAACTCAAACATTATCCCACCTGTTGATGCATGCAGCTGCTATTGTATCCTTGTTGTCTATGTATAGATCCTATATGTTAAGCTTCTAGCTCACCATATAAGGTAACACACAAGTCTTTACAGAGCCATCTCACTTCTTTGAATAGCCAACTTCAAGGGTCACAAGGTCAACAGGTTAAACTCCATTTGTCATAGGGTCCATATGTTCAAGTTAAAATAGAATCAAAGCACCTATGTGTTTCCTTCAATTATTCCTTAATATTAACACAAGAAAAGAATTCACAGTTTGAAGAAAATAGTTCACACCTGTTTATTTCAAGCCCTAAACCTGCCAAATGTGACGTAGGTCGACCGTGAGCGGGTTGGGGTTCAGTGAGTGAGGTTAAAAACACACAAAAAGGCCTGAAAATGTGGTCCACAGTTTTTTCTGGTTTTCAATCGTTACAAAAAAAAGTAGAGGTGCAAAAAGTGGAGACAGGCAGCAGTTTCCCTATAGCAGCAGAAACGTCCAAGTTTACCTAACAACATGTACAATCAATAATATAACATAGTCCCAATGTCTTCAAACGAGGACATGACATTTACTGATGCTCTCGTCTGCTGTGGCCAATAAAATGTGTCAAATTTTAATGCCAAATGATACACATGAGATACATTAAGATACATGAAGAGACATTATTGTACATAAATACATTGGTTTTATTCATAAATTTTGCATCTAAACTTTACCATGCAGTTTTCTTTTTACTTTCGGGAGCTGCTGTAGAGGTTTTTAGTTGATTACAGGTGAAAGTTTAAAATAATTGAAAATCATGGTGCTAAGAGGCAAAAATGTAATGTCCTCGTATGGGGCCACGGGGTCTCAAGAGGTTAAGTGGGGCTAATTTTATTGTCTTACTGGTGTAATTTGGCGCCTTTTCAAATCATTATTTTAGGTTATCCTGGTGCAGCAGGTGATTTTAATTCTAAATAGTTGTAGCCTCGAGGTTTTTAAAGACTTTCATTTGCCTCAGTGTAACACGAGGTCTGCAGCACCAGATCATTTATTATATCCATCACAGCAATGCCGGCAAATCCTCCAAATTGTGTGAAAAGTCTGACTTCTCCCTATCGTACGGGTCATAACCTATATTTACTCTTCTCTATAGCTGGTCTGTTCAAACATTTTGTCATGTGACTGAAAACAGCAACAGGATCTAAATGACCCAAACATGAATGAATGACATCTAAAACACTTCCTCAAGCATGTTTTTGATGAGGAAACTACGTCGTAACATGATAGAAAGCTAAAAACGTCAAAGCATAATATCCCCTCTCTCACTAAGTCCTCCAATCCTGAAAGTTCATGCACCTAATTTGTAGGGATGTGTTTGTGAGAGCACAGAACAAGTTACAGCCGCAGGCAACAGTTTCAAAACCCACCACATTCTTTCACGGATTAAAAATCAGGAACGGTAGCTTAAATTTGGGGGGAAAATTTACTTCATTCTCACCCATTTAAGTTATAATCACTGCTAACATATAAACGGCATCAGAGAAGCGCTTTGCAAAGGTCTGGAGTTCTTCCTCACTTTCCTAAGAGCTTTTCATCACTTTTACAGACCAGAGTGATGCTTTGTGGTACCTGTAATGCTAAAAACAACTAACATGCTACAGCGCACTTACTGCAGACAGTGATTCTGTTTTGGCAATACAAATGTGCTAGAAAAAAACTACAAGGCAAAACAAAAAACAGATGCAGCCACTAATGCTACAGTATGTAGGTCTTTTAGCCACCCAAAATTTCCATTTTGGTTGTGTTTATTGCACTGATAAACATGTGTCTTTACTATGAGCAGGCTTGCATCTCCACAAACCTTTCATTCGATCCGGAGTAGGGCTTGCTTGCTTCCGTGGAAATGCTGCTGCCTATAATTTTCTGCAGTATGGCAAAAAAAAAAAAAACTGTCTGCAGAAAGAACACTCTGAGGTATTGTTTTAACTTTCCATTTCTGTGTAATCCTGCGTGTGATGTGCCACCTCGACAGTTCTACATGTTGCTTTTAACCAGGATTCTGGCCAGAACTGAAGAAGCTGAAGCTGCAAAACGTATTTGACCAAAATCATTTTTGTGCAGTACCTTTAAACCAGACCTACTCTGCAAAAGGGAATTTATTATTCATTTATTATTTGAATTGTTAACCATTTCCTCTCATTATTACCCGCCCCAAGTTGTATTTGGACTGATTTTTGCATATTTAATAACTCTTTAATGGCTTATTTTCAAGGTGTCATTAGACGCCTCGTTTCCTCTGCCACCCACTGTCTGTACTTCATTCTCCGATTTAATTTTCAGAAATCAGTGATAAGATTTTAGTACAAATTTAAAAAGATCCGCAGTTGGCAAGTGTGATGTGCAGGTATCCATTCCAGGTGCCGACTCATTCACAGTGTCATCAACTCCCACTGGGCACCACAGTTTTCTAAAGTTGTTTCGTAAAGGTGCATTGTGTAACTTTTCTAGTGGAGAATCTGTCAAACACTTTTCTCCATGAAAATGTTATTGCTTTGTCTGCTATTAAACCTTTGTATCTTCATGGAGACCAACCTAGACCAAGTTACAGGTCAGATCTGTGGAGAGCCGACCCCGCTCACAGTCAGAATGTTGTTTTTGAGTATGTAAAACCACCTGTAGATGAATAAATTTGAGGTAGAGCTCTTTAAAGTCATACTGTGGAACATTCCAGGTATAGCAATGACATATCCATAGAAATAAGCAGGTGTCGGACCCCAAACAATAAGTTACAGAGTGCACTTTGAAGTTGTTTTAGATGATTATTGGGATTTAAAATGTCCACATTATAGCCTAATGATCCACTGAGTCACAAGAACAATATTTCTTCTTTAAAAATACGCTCTGAACAGTGACCAAACCCCAATTTGATAAAGCACGATTTGGGTCGGACAGCCTGTGATTCATATGGCGGCTGAGGGCCTCTGGGGACACTAACAGGGCCCTGACAATTAGAGCAGCGCCTCTTGCCTCTTTCAAACCCATCCGTCAGAGCTGGGGGCCGACCGCTCCACTTTCTCGAGCCGCTATAATTATTCACGTCCTGTCATAATTGCGTTGGAGCATGCAAGACCCGACCCCCCTCTGCCTCTTAAGCACACTTCACCGGCTTTCATTTAGCGCGCTCCAAAGTCGGTCCTGTGGGCAGCATGCTAACGACGGCACAACCCAACTTTTTCTCTTTTTTTTTTTTGAACGTGCAATTAGCGGGCCTTTCATGCGCTCCACCGGACTCGCACAATCGCGGCGCCCTGCTCGAAAACACTCAAGGACGGGGTTGAGGCTGCTGGAGATGCGGTGATTGCCGGAGCACAGAGGAGAGAGGAGAGGTGGGGAGGATAGAAGCCAAACGAAAATGTTGGAGAGAATGAAAGGCGCCGCGAGCTAAACGGCGAGTCGGTGCTCATCTGCGAGCGACAAACAAATGAGTCATGATCTCAGTGAAAGGGCAAAAAGTTCTCACTTCTTTTAATGTTCTCTGTTTTGGAAATATACAAGCACTGTTTTGTGAAATAGATGAAACTTTTCTTCGGGGAGAATCTGCCACGAGTTTGTCTCCATGGAGATGTTTTTGCTTAGAATGTTTCACCATATGGCATTAAATAACGGGTCAGTTCAAATGTATTTAATGTATTTTAGATGTATTTAATGTGGACTTTTTGTTACTGAATGTATGTGGTTCTTTTTTCCCAAATGTGTGTTTTTTTTACCTGTTTTTTTTACTTATGCCTGAGAGCCCTGCACAAGAATTACAATGTGTATTGACTTTAGTGGGCACAAAGGCAAATAAATGTCTTGAATCTCTAGAATTTTTAATCTCTTGAATTAAAATGATCTATTTGCGTGGCAGTGTTGTCTGATACTAAGGAATAGACTTGACTTATACTCAATATCAATTCTGGTACCACACTACAAAAAAGGATTTTCTAGCATAGTTAAACTGACTTGAATTAAGCAGATTCATCTTAAAAATAAATTTTAAGATTTTTTTTTACTTAATAAGATGAGATTTTTTTTACTTGTTTCAAGATATTCCATCCTGTCAAGGTTGGAGTGTGGTTGAGGACCCCAAAGCAGAGACATAGGCGCAGGTAGATGTTAAAACAGGTTTATTGCCGGGAATGAAGGATGTGGTGATGGAAACCGGCTGGAGACATAGACGGAGGGAAGACACAGGGGTAGACTCACGGGTAGACAGACTGGACAACAAGGTCAGGCAGGACGACGTGGACAAGCAGGACGATGACGTGGACGTGGACATGAACAAGCAGGACGAGGACGTAGACAAGGGATAGAGGAGGAATGAACTGACAAAGAACAAAAGGATGAGGACAGAACTAAATAGTGGGGCTGATTAGACAATTAGCTGCAGGTGAAACACCAAGCAGGTGATCCACACTGCAGCATTAGCCCAGCCACGCCCCCGAGAGGAGCAGACAGACACAGAAGGGAGGGGGAACACACAACAAACACCAAACCCTGACAGTACCCCCCCCTCAAGGGACAGCTCTCAGATGTCCCAAACAGCAACACAAACACGGGAGGGTGGAGGGGGCCTGGACGGAGGGACACAGGTAAACTGGCACCCAGGATGGAGAGGGGCGACCAGCAGCAGCCCAGGAAGGGATACGGCCACCCCAGACGGAGACAAGTGTCCAGCGGCAGCCCAGGAAGGGAGTTGACCACCCCAGACGGAGAACAGTGTCCAGCGATGGTCCAAGAAGGGGATCTACCACCCCGGACGAAGAACAATGTCCAGCGATGGTCCAGGAAGGGAGTTGACCACCCCAGACGGAGAACAGTGTCCAGCGGTGGTCCAGGAAGGGAGTTGACCACCCTGGACGGAGAACAATGTCCAGCGGTGGTCCAGGAAGGGAATCTACCACCCCAGACGGAGAACAGTGTCCAGCGGTGGTCCAGGAAGGGAGTTGACCACCCCAGACGGAGAACAATGTCCAGCAGTGGTCCACCAAACCCAAGGGACATGGAGGCAGAGAAAACAGGAACTGGGACAGGAGCAGGGCTAGTGGCTGCTGCAGAACGCTCCAGAGGAACAGGTGAGGACATACGAGGCAGCCGGGAACCGGAGCCCGCCGACGCTCCACACTCTGCGGGGTCCAAGTGGTCAGTTCATTCTGTCGTGGTTTGAGTGTGGTTGAGGACCCCAAAGCAGAGACATAGGCGCAGGTAGATGTTTAAGAGGTTTATTGCCGGGATTGAAGGAAGTGGTCCTGGAACACGTCTTCCGAATCCATGGGCTGCCCAAGGATGTGGTTTCAGACCGAGGTCCACAATTTTCCTCCAACTTCTGGAAGGAGTTCTGCAATCTCCTGGGAGCCACGGCCAGCCTAACGTCTGGATTCCACCCTCAATCTAATGGCCAGTCTGAGCGGACGAACCAGGAGTTGGAGAAGGCCCTTCGGTGCATGGCGTCTCGCAACCCCCACTCCTGGGCACAACAGCTAACGTGGGTGGAGTATGCCCACAACTCGCTCACCTGTTCTGCCACTGGTATGTCCCCTTTCCAGTGTGTTTACGGCTATCAGCCACCCCTCTTCTCCAGCCAGGAAGGGGAGGTCACCTGTCCGTCTGCCCTCTCCTTTGCCCGTCGATGCCGCCGTACCTGGTCACAAGCCCGAGCCACGCTCCTCAGATCTGTTGCCAGCTACACCACTGGAGCCAACCATCGAAGGACCCCTGCGCCCACCTACCGCGTTGGCCAAAAGGTGTGGCTATCGGCCAAGGACCTACCGCTCCGGGTGGAGTCGAGGAAGCTGGCACCTCGGTTCCTTGGACCATTCCCCATCGAGAGGGTCATCAGTCCAACTGCCGCCCGGCTCCAGCTGCCAAGGTCCATGAAGGTACACCCCACGTTCCATGTTTCGAAGGTCAAGCCCGTACACGACAGCCCACTGGTTCCAGCAGCACCTCCTCCTCCGCCTCCCCGTTTCGTCAACGGGGTCTGGTCTACACCGTGCGGCGTGTGCTTAGGTCCAGACGTAGGGGTAGGGGTCTCCAATACCTCGTCGACTGGGAGGGCTATGGGCCTGAAGAAAGATCTTGGGTGCCAGCCAGTCGGATAGTGGACCGGACCATCATAGCTGACTTCCACCGACAGCATCCCGATCAGCCCTCCATCCGCCGGGGCCGCCCAAGGGGCCTCGCCGCGTGACTCCGTCCTGCACCTGACCCTGAACCTGTCTTGGTCCCTGATGATGGTGGCTCTCTGGCTCCCTCTGAGGATGGGGCAGAGACTGACCGGTCTGAGGAATTCTGACCCTCCGCCGGCTCCCCCCCCCCCCCCCCCCGGTTTGTGGTTACACATTTGGACATCTGGGGCCCTACCATGGGGGGGAGGTTCTGTCATGGGCTCCCTCTCAGTTCCTGTTAACGAGCCCCCACCTAACTGTTTCACCCTCCACTCTAGCTGATTTGATCCACCTGTCCCCACTCTGCATCCTCACTCACCAACCAGCTGCACCTAATACACCCCTGATTGACCTGTATATAAAAAGCCCTGTTTTTCAGCCTGTCCTTTGTCAGATTGTCTGCACGTGTGGATCCGCTACCTGCTGCCAAACTTCCCTGCATTCTACCTCTGACTCCTGATAATTGAACCTGGACCTGTCTGTACCCTCTTCTGCTCCTCTGCCCCGGTAACCCGACCTGCCTTCTGCTCTTGACCTGCATATTCTGCCTAGCCCTTGTCTGTACTGCTGCCCTGGAGAGACTGCTCCACCACCGAGACACACACGCACTCCCTTTTTCCCCTCAACCCCTAAATAAACTGTTTAAACGTGAAGCACTTGGGTCCTCTTCTGTCTGTTTTCTGACACCATCCTGATATATCTTTTCTAGATATTACTTATTCTAAGCACTTTTTATATTAAATCAAGCCAGGTTAAGCCTCTTTAACTTTCTTTTCAAACCAATAAGATGAAAAATCTTGCCATAAATACTTGAAACTAGTGTTTTCTGCTTAGAACAAGATTCGTATTTCGTCTAGTTTTAAGAAAACTTGGAAACAAAATGTATTTATTTATTTATCTTATTTTTTGGATAGGCCTTTTTTGCAGTGCATCTTGCAAATGATAAAAACACTCTTTCTCTAGACCAGGCATGTCCAAATTATGGCCCGGGAGCCAAATGTGGCCCTCAGACCAGTTGTGTTGGCCCTCAGGGTTCCAGGTGAATTGGCCCATACTAACACAAGTAGTACTTTTTACTGCATGTTTTTGAAATCTACCTTGATCAAGCAAATTTAGTGTGTCCCTTTGAGCGTCTAAGAATGAACAAAGGTCTGGAGGGTCATTCAAACCTGTTATAAATGCACAGATTTGAATTACTCACTGTCTTCACCACCAGTCTATGACCCTCGATCGGCATTGTTTTAATATGTGGCCCTTGATGAAAAAATACCCCTGCTTAATCAATAGAATGTAATTTTCAACATAAAATCATAGTACTCTCTTTAATATTCCCATGCAGCCTTATGTCTGTGTAATCCCTCAGTTCCATATTGGTCCATGGGCATGTACTATGTGGTGTTATACTTGTATACTTAAAACTACTCATTGAAGGTTTATTTCTGTCTTGTGAATGACTTTTTTAGTATCAATACCAGCTCAAGTTTTTTAGTATTGATTAATATCTGATTTCCGATACTTTTGACAAACCTACTGCATTTATAAGAGCACGTGAGGTCACCGGGCTGTTACAGGTCAGCTCTGTGCATACAGTACGATTTCATTTTTCAAGGTGACAAAAATAAAACATTCTAAATAAAGCCATAACACCTCTATGGAGACAAGTATGTGGTTCACCTTGAATGCATCTCACTGATTTGCACAGGAAATGTTAGGGTTAGGAGCATTAAATGAAAATAATAGAGGTCCGCACACTGTTTCAATCTAACTACAAGTCCTTCATCTTGTAGTCCGAAATGTTTGTGCTATTAAATTTCACATTGGGAGCATTGAAACAGTGTGCGGACGTCTATTATTTCGTTTAATCCAATCTTTTTGGTCCTGCACCTGCACTCGGCTGATGTGCGCACATTCTTTCTTCTTCCGGGTTAGGAGCATTGTCAGAAATATCGAAAATCACACACTAATTAATAGAAAAACAAGTGTCAAAACTAGATACTCATTCGACCGGATAGAAATGAACCTCACCTAAACTAGTAAATGTCCATGGACCACGATGGAACCTCCCTGGACCACTGAGGGATTACACAGATGTAAAGTCACAAGGTACTACAAAAGAAAATACTATGAATATATGATTTAATGCTGAAAACCGCGTGCTATTGTCTAAAAAGTGGTTTAATTATCAATGTGACATTGGCATTGAGTATCAAGTCCTTTCCCTTAGTCTCAAAATCAAACCTGAAATTTTAGTATCGCACACAACAACACAAGGGCTTAGAGCCGTAATTGCAGTTATCCATTATATTCTCTTATATATAACACACTAGTTTAAGCAGAGCGCATTGGCAAGAAATAAAGTGCTCCAGTGTTTGTGGTAAACGAGGAGGCAGGTAAACAGCACAGCGTTTGGGCACAGCATATAAATCATTCTTTGGCATAAAAGCTCATATCAAGGGAGGCGCTGGAAGAGTAATTAATATAAAATGTCATTATATTCCATATGGAGTTGCATCGGAGAGCAACAGTCTGAAATAGCAACAACTCTGAACACGATTTAAAGAACACAGATTATGGAAAGTTGACTTTTTTGACCTTTTTATCCATGATTTAATGTCACGTGATTAGAAAGCTACCGTGTTTAATTCGCACATGTTTAACACACAAACCCTGCATATTTAGGCTGTCCCAAGAAGTGCTCTACTGTGTTTTTACACTCCATACACCTTCACTAGAATCATCCGGATTGATTTCAGACCTGGAATTGTCTATTTCTACTGAACAAAAGGTAAAACGTAGCTGCCAACTTGAAAACTACCACTATATGACATCACAAGTTGGAGCAGAGTATTTTGCAGATGTAGACAGACTAATAATGCAGGATTACTCAAATATGTGTGAATGAAACAAAACACAACTCCAGATCTGTGTTATAACATGGATTAAATCTCACAGGTCAATTTTGCGCAATATATGACCTTTAAGGAATAGGATTTAAAGGGACCGTTTGGTATTTTGGACACAGGGCCTGATTTCCTCATGAGCCAGAGTGTTGGAGAGGTGTGGAGACAACTTTTTTAAATATTCCATCCAGTCCTTGTTTTTGGAGAGGTTGCTCGTGCTAAACTAGTGCATGTCAATGGCCATAGTTGTCCCCTCTTGAGTCTTGGTGTTCATTAAAACGTCTCCATCGCAAACCTTTCGACTCAACATCACACACAAAGCATCAGTCAGTTTTTTTTTTCTTCTTCCTTGCTGCCTTGCTTCCTGTGCACGGAAACCTCCATGCATAACAAAGTTTGAAGAAGGCTCACAAGGAAATGAGGCCCAAAATTCCAAACTGTCCCTTTAAGGAACACAGCAGATTTGTTTCATACAAATTTGTCTTCTTTGACCATTCAAAAGTTCAGTTTGCATTTTGTCCTTTTAGTTGTCATAGATAAAACTCTGGACTATGCAGTTTTCACGCTCATAAACCATCACCGGATTCATTCTGTGGTCAAATTGTATTCACAGCAAATGCATGGCTCGATTAGCATGGCATTCACAGAGAAAAAGGACTTTATAATTGTTCCGTTTTCAATTTTCGTTCCCATTGCTGACAGCAGAGGGAGCTCCAGTGCCAAGTTTAAGTACATTTTCCATATATAGACAGTATTTTAAGTAAAAAAGTGTGAAATACTGATCCCAAGGTGACCAAAAACAGTTTTAAAGGGAAATTAAAACCACAAGAATGCATTATACAGTATGTCTTCTTTAAAAAAACTCGGCTCAGTACTCTTGACCGTGAACCAAACTCGATTAGGAATGAATGGTAGACGGTCTTTTATATAAGACCTCACTTCAGGGCACTCAAAATGCTTTACATTAAGGACCCACTCATCCATTTGCAAGCACACATATTTACGATACCATACCAACTTTGTTTATAAAGCACTTTAAAAACTTTACAGTTGGCCAAAGTGCTGCACACAAACAAAACACAACACAATATAAACACAATACAACTACTAAAAAGCATAGAAAACAATAAGATAATAATGATAATAAAAATGTACATCTCACTTATTGAAAGCCAGTGAAAAATGTGTGTTTTTAGGAGTGATTTAAAAACAGATACAGACTCCACCTCTAATCGCTAAAGGAAACTGGTTCCAGAGCCGTGGGGCAGTACCAGAAAACACACGGTCCCCACAAAGCTCAAGTTTAATGTTTGGGATGGTGCTGGAGCTGGTGCTGACCTGAGAGTGCGAGAGGCGGCGTAAGGGTGGATCAGCGAGGTAGGAGGACGCTAGGCCGTGCAAAAATTTTAAATCGACTCTAAAACACACTGTGAGCCAATGAAGAGAGGCTAAAATAGAGGAGATGCTCTTGTGTTTCCAGGTTGAGCCGCAAAACGTCAAAGTGCATTTTGACTGACACCAACATAAAGTGCATTACAATAATCCAATCTGGTGTCACAAATGCATGAATGACAGTTTGGAAATGTTCTGATGACAAAATGGGCTTAATTTTGGCCAGTTGCCTTCGCTGGAAAAAAAAAGACTTTACAACAGCATTCATTTGAGGATCAAATTTTAGGTCAGGGTCCATTTTGATACCTAAGTTTGAAAAAACTGGCTTTACTAAGAAATTTTGTGAACCCACAGGAGAAGAATAAGAGAAGATATCCTTTATGATGATTTAAAGAGCTAGGACTGAACGATGTATGTAGACTTTTGGACGATGTGGATAAAGTGTTTTAAAATGGTAAATGGTCACTTTTTATAGCACTTTCTACCTTTCAAGGCACTCAAAGCAGACACTGGGGGCGAGGTGGGTTAAGTCTTGTCTTGCCCAAGGGTACAGGGAGCTGGAATCACACCAGCCAACCTGTGGGTCAGTGGATCTGACCCCTCTGACCGCTCACCAAAGATGTTTTTATGTTGAGAGCAGGATTCGAACTGCCAACCTTCGGATCAGTGGACAAACGCTCTTACCAACTGAGCTACTGTCGCCCAAAGGACACAACTGTCCGGATGATGTGTATGTCAAAAGCAGGATTTGAACAACCGACCTACAGTATGGTGCATGTTTTGGGTTTGATGATCTTGAGCTAGGTTTGGTTAGGAATATTTTACCTGTGGTGCATGTTTTGGGCTTCATGCGCTTTTCATAACACAAAAGACCAGAGCTAACAGCAACTAGCAGGCTTACAGCACACTTCCTAACTCCCAGACGCAGATTAGACGCCAACAGTGGACCTTGAGAGCTGCTTTTACATTAAATCTGTACCGGGACAAGATAGATTTTGATTTTATTTTCTCAAACACATGGGTACAGCCAGTTTACCATCACATGGAGTGAGACTTGTTTTGATGTGCAGAGGAGGTTTGAGAGCAGAGTTCACTTTGAATGCATCACCTTTCCTGGTCTATGGCAGTCTATTAGGACCACAACCTTTTGAAGCTGTAACAGACTTTGCAGTTTCAGGCTATGGTCTCTGCATACCAACAACGTTCCCCCATCTAAACCCAGTAACCGATAAACGGACCAAAACAGAAACTACAGCGCCAGGACGAAATGTGTCAAAGGAGCCTATTTTGAATGAATGAAGATTGTGAGGGGTATTAGTAAAACGGAATGACTCGAAATTATGGACTATTTTACAAGTTATCAATTCTCAAAATTTCTAATGTTTTTTTTTTTTTTTTTTTTTTTGAGGTAGCAGCAAAAATGGCTTTGGTTGAATTTCATGCTGAACCTTTTAGATGGGTTTTCTCATTCTAAAGCATGTCCATTAGGCTAATCCTCCAGCTAGGCAGTATACTAATTGGGCATTTCGACTACACTACCGGCACAGCATGGCACTACACAGTGAAGCTTTTCCATACAGTCGTTGCCACCTGGAAGTGGGTGGAGTAGCACTCATCGTCCAAGGGTTGGCTTTCTTTTGCTGGTCTTCCATCTTCACATTCTGCTCCGTTGTTTAGCCTCTGTTGACGTGTGTTGCCATGTTGTGTGGTGTGTTTTTTACACACACAGCAGTCTGTCCACATCACATTGTCGTATTGGTTCAGCACGTTTATAACCGCTCCAAAACAGGTACGGAAAATCTTATCGGCTCCCAGGTCCAAACCCCAGTCGAAAAGCAAACAAAGTGTGTCGTGCTGTGCTGTGCTGTGCTAAACAGTGCCAGTGAAACAGACCTATAACACTCCTGACATGGAAGTGCAAAGCCTGGTACGTATCTTTATCTTATATCTGTGTAGTCATGAGTTAATTACAATACATATAAAAGCACGATAACTCATAATTCATTGATTTGCAATTAAGTATTTAGATACTTTGCAGTGATGTCACACTTTACACGTGCTTTTGTTTACGACGCCATCTTGGACAGCAATGGCCGACCTGTCCCCGTCCGACATTAAAGGCAATGTTTTGTCTGATATTGCTCAAAATTTAAACATTTATCATCGACAAAGGTACACTGAAAATATTCAGGCAATCGGGGTTGATCCCTATACCATCCCATTACAGTTTTACTGATTTTGTTTGCATGCCCGATCTACTTATATTGACATTTTTAACTATTTGATCAACATCCTGTCACAGGAGAGGCACTCAAGGCTTACAAGAGTTTAGATGCATAAGGCTTTTTCGCTGCTGGATGGGTGCAGGATGTTGTAATTTCACCAATTGAAAATACAGACTTTTCTGTTATTAAAGCTCAGGTAAGTAATATGATGTGGTCTACAGTGAAATGAGTGATGGGGGTTAAGATATTTGTGTCCGAACACGACACAATTAAAAGCACAGTTTTGTTATAAGCCTATTAATGACACTCAAAATACAAGCTCCCGATAAAGCTAAAATAATGGGAAGACGAATTTAGCCAACTCACCTCTTGTAAAGTGATAAATTGCGCAGCGTTTCATCCACATTATCCACAGAAATTGTCCCCTGCAAATAATGACATCCAGTCCACAAAACCACACTATTAATCTAGTTTGCGGTGTTTTTTGAAAGTAAAAAGCTGTTATAATTGTTTTGCCTTGGGTGCACTGTGGAGTGGGTAAGACTGCTTTTAGTGGCAATGGAGACGTTTTATTGAACGCTGAGAGTCAAGAGGGGACAACTATGGCCATTGACATGCGCTAGCCTAGCACCAACAACCTCTCAAAAGACAAGGACTGGATGGAATATTTAAAAAAGTGTCTCCACATGTCTCCAACACTCTGGCTCACCAGGAAATGAGGCCCTATGTCCAAAATTCAGAACTGTCCCTTTAATGCAGTCACTTTTTTTTTCAGATGGAACATAAGCATTTCTGCCCCACAACATGAAGGTCTCAGATGCGCCACTCCAGCCTTTTGCTGTTATAATGATATTGATTATGGTGCAGTTGTGACTCCAGTGTCAGAGCCGTTTAGCTGTGGTGCGACTCACAGGAGGAGCTCCGCTGTGCTTCTGTGTCACGCTGTTGTGTGAAGCTACTTGTGCGAGACCATGTGTTCACGTCATAACTATTTATTTATGTGGACAGTTGCAGCGTCCGGCAAAAACCCCCAGCAAATAACAAATAATCCAGAGTGCGGTAGCTCCTCTGGACTGCACAGCACGTTCTGAGCCCATCTCATAACTTTTACAAAGAATACTCACAGCCACCGGACCAGAGCTGCACCGAGTTCAGTCCTTGGGTCTGGCTTATGTATTAGTTATTTCTTCGACCAATACCAGTGCAAAGTCTGAAATAATTTCTTTCCATAAAGCCACAGTATTTTTTAGCAAAATAACTAAATATAATCTCCAGAAAGTTGCATACTATACCTTTTAAACATAATTAACAAACTATATCCAAATGTATTATGAAACTGTTGTGTGCTGTTCATGTCACTAGACAACAGGTTTGTATTGGTACGTTTTCAAAGGTTATGAGAGATTCTGGGCAAAAATTATGCCTAGATATTGATTTCTTTCTGGACACCCAAGGTCACCTTACAACAACATAAACAAATTAAGTATGATTAAAACATACACTTAGAAGCCAACAGTTAAAGTGGGACAGTATTTGATTAATATATTTCAGCAATTTTTTTGTTTTTTTTTGTTTTTAAATTTGAGCCAAGATGCGATACCTGTATCAGTATCGGTGCATCCATTTAGTCTGACCATGAACTCACAATATGGAGAAGGGTCCATGGGCGCTACACTACTCTCTCCCACTTTGACAGACTGAACTAACGTCAGTGGATCAGATACAGAGGACAAATTTCCTTACTTCTACATCTGCCATAACCACATTCATTCCCATTTTTCCCATGTCATATTCTAATTTCAACAGACTGAACCCTGCTCACATATGCTTCCACTGGTCATTTCCTGGAGAACATTTCTGATCGTGCGACCTCCCCAGACTTCATAACTTGTACTGTGGCAGTCTCATTATCCAGCCCCCTCCAACGCACTCAGAATCTCAACAGCAAAGTTTCAGTAGGTCGGGATTAAAATGGGTGTCAAGGGTAAAGCTGAGAGAGTCGTTCAATTTAAATGTCAGGAGATCCCAGATGGAAAAGCTTCACATGGAAACTAATCTGGCAATGTCATTATCAATTTACATGGATTAAGACAAGAGAACGGTTGGTTTATTTGTGTTAGAGTAAACATTTACAAGTGCATTTTCATACTTTGTAAAACTACTGTATGTTTACAGTGTATCTAGGTATTTTTCAGCTATAAAACCACCTATAATTGAATAAATATAAGGTAGAGCTGTTTAATGCAAGACTGTGGAACATCCCAGGCAGAGCAATAGAAGAAAATGTTTTTTGTTTACATCTGGCTTTTCGGTGCATGTGCAGTTGCTGGTAGGCAAAAAGTCAGTGGGGCTGCTTGTGTGTGTTGACAGTTACATTGCGTATCTCTGTCATGTGGAATATTTGAGCATTGACATCTAGCAAGACAAGCAAGTATCTTGACGTCAAACCAGAAAACTTAGACCTTTAAACACCCCAGCAGAGAGCGCAAGGTGCCAGTACACTGAGGAGTGAAGCAGCTAGAATCAGGCAATAATAATAATTATAATAATACATCCATTTTCATCTGCTTGTATGGGGCCAGGTTGCGGGGGCAGCAGTCTAAGCAGGGACTCCCAGACTTCCCTCACCCCAGACACTTCCTCCAGCTCCTCCGGGGGGACCCTGAGACCTTCCCAGGCCAGTTACATAGTCCATCTAACGTGTCCTGGGTCTTCCCCGGGGCCTCCTCCCGATGGGACATGCCTGAAACACCTCCTGAGGAAGGCGTCCAGGAGGCATCAGGAACAGCTGCTCCTCTCAACGTGGGGAAGCAGCGACTCTATTCTGAGCTCCTCCTGTGTGACCGAGCTCCTCACCCTATCCCTAAGGGAGCGCCCGGCCACTGCGAAGGAAACTCATATGCGATCTCGTCCTTTTGGTCATTACCCAGAGCTCATGACCATAGACTATAATAATAACAACAATAATAATAAATAAATAAATGCTAGCACTGAAGTTGGTTATCTAGAGAGTCAAGGCACTGAAATCAATCTGAAGAATCTGCACGAACTTTACAAACACAGGGGCGCACTTTCAGATTAAGACTAGATGTGCTGAAGTGGAATGTGGAAAACTTTTGAGCACAATAGGACACAACCATAATATGCAAGATAACACAACTCTATATTTAACTCAGACTAGAAAAAAAAACTAGAAAAAAAACTAGAATTTATACGGCTAATGTGATGAAGAACAGTAAATGAATTGGGTCAAACAGACAGGTCACTTATCACTGCATATTTTGTGTGGTTAATCCACTTATATTTCCTTTCAGGGTTAATGTAATTGTCCTGCTTGAATGTAAACTGAAATTGACAAACAGAAAAATTGTTGCCTGAGTTACTGAGGCATTGTCAGTTTCAATCCACACTAATAATCTGTGTTATGCAGTGTATTTTCTCCTCCTGCAGTGTTATTTCAAATCAGCACTAAGTCAAAACCCTATTACGAACGCACACCACATCACACGCACCATATTGTCCAATTTAAACCAGCCCTATATCCCTTGTCCTTGATATTATTCTTATTTACCTGAGCGGCCCTCCATCACTTTGCGTTTGACACCGCTGGGCTGGGAGGCGTTGTGGGAGTGTAGGGTTTCGCTGGTGTCTGGGTGACAGGTGTAGGTCGGCTGTGGTCAAACGCAGAGATGAGGTGTCGTTTCTCATTTGTCCCGTATCGGCGCGGTCTCAGAGCTGCCACATCCACTTGAACATGTCTTAAGGAGCGCCCCGACAGCTCGCGGTGTCTCCTGGCTAGCTCGCCACATTCGGGAGCAGACACAGTGAAGGGCAGAGCTGATCGGAGCGGGCGGAGAGTGTACTAAAGTTGGGTTGTTATGGACAGTAACAGTCACCAGGCTTTCAGTGTTCATTTTATTGCTTGGGTAGTACAGCTGCGGGGTAGTGGGGAGAAGGGTTGCCAGTTCTCAGTGGCAACTATTCAGAATCACAAAAATGGACAAAAAGTACAGAATACATCAACATTTCTCATTTTAGTGGTACGATATTGCAACTGAAATCTATCCAATATTGTACAAGCACAAGTTTTGCTGAAATGTGGTACTGTTACTTAAGACAGATTATTCTCATATTCTCACACCACCATTTGCACCCCAACCCTAATAACACCCAATGCATTAAAGGTACAGTATGTAACTTTCTGGAGGTGGCACATCATCCACATGATTCCATGGAAATAGAAAGTTAAATAATACTTAAAGGAGAACTCCAGCACGTTTGAGACGAAAGTTCATTGCTAGAGGTGGTTGAATACTGCCAGAAGACAAAAAAAAAATGGCACAGATCAGTGGTGCTTCGGCAGAGATCTCACTGTGGCGGTTAGTCTGTCAAGGCAACAAACTAATGTAGTAATGGGGGCAAGTTCTTAACTTCCACGTAAAATGCCAATTTGCTTCACTCTGAAGAAGCTTAACACCACTTTAACCCATCTTACAACAGCCTCGTGTCTGACAAACAAAACGCTCTGCCTGGCTCACTCATTCGTGTCTGGAAACGTTATAAGCAGTTACCTTTGTTGATTTACCACTGCACATGTGAAAGCCCAAAAGACTTGATTGCCAATGTCGTTTCTTATCCCATTTACGAGTCGGCAATCGAGTCTTTTGGGCTTTCGCATGCGCAGTGGTAAATCAACAAAGGTAACTGCTTATAACTTTTCCAGGCAAAAAGCTAAAAAGACTTCAAATATAGCTTAAACAGCACAGCCAGTGGCCTCCAGGTTAAACCCGGGGACTTTAGCCTGCAGTAACACAGTGCACAGTAATTAGGGTTTGTCAAGGCTTTACTTGGAACAGAGCGGGTTTCCGATTTTCTATAATTACATAATATCTAATAAAAAGCTTTGAAGAAAAATCCTTTGAATCGAATTTGAACTATAAAACTTTATATACACAATTGCAAAATGGCTTAAAATAAAATATCATATGATTTAAGTCAATATCAGGCATGAAAACGAGCAAGCTGAAAAAAAATTTAAGTTAAAAAACTACATTTATGATATTTGCAAAACGAAAAGTAGAAGATCATGTACAAATTATGCTCAACAATACACCACTAGAAAGAGTTTTTGGGAGTAACTATACACCAGAATTTAAACTGGAAATCGCACATAAGTAAAATCAGAAATAAATTATCCAAAGTAATTGCAATTATATATAAATATAGATATATCTTAAATAAAAACAGCCTTTTCATTATGTATAACTCACTTAATAAAAAGTTTTGTAAAAATGGAAAAATAAATGTAGTAAAGAAAAAAAGTGAAATAACTCAACTAAACTAAGTATATTTTATATTCAACAAGAGCTCCGCCAGCGGGGCAAAATACGCCCGTACTTTGAATTATTGTATATAGAATTAAGTTAGAATTTGTCAAACCTAGTTAAAGATGAATTGTTGGTGCAGTTTGGAAGTTTGACATTCCTAGGTGAGACGGTTGTGGAGTTAGAGCGCGGACAAGAAATTGTCCACAGACAGACGGACAGACGGACAGACAGACGGACGGATAATCAATAGGGAAATCTGGCTCTTGCAGTAGGAGTATGAGTATGACATCATCACATTCTAGAATCGGAATTCCACCAATCAGACTGCAGCAACAGAACTTAAAGACACTACAAAGCTTTAACGTGTCAAAGCTCAAAGAAGCAGAGAATGTGGGTTGTTCTCGCTTTCAGCAGCAGAACATTTGAGAAGACAGTTCAGATCTACGGCACATAACATAAAAGGACAGAGATGGAAGATAAAAAGACAGAGATGGAAACGATCACAGTCACTCTTCATGAAGACAAAGCTTCAAAGACTTCAAAGCTTTGAAGTGTCCACAGACGGATGGACAGACAGACGGACGGACGGACGGACAGCGCCATACCATAATACGTCCCGTCTTAAAGCGGGCGTATAAAAAGGAGCAAGTAGGCTTGTATTGATCACAGGCTCCTGAAAATGTGCTGGTTAAATCCATTGTGTGTTTTTTCTGGAGTTTTCAGACAATCTTAAGCGTATTTGTTTGTGTTTGAATGTGTGCTTTGTGTCTCCATGGTAACCGGCGACATTTTGGAATGTGGTGATGTCATACTCTTTGACGTCGCTTTGAATTCCCAGTTTCTTTTTGAACAGAGGTTTGGGGGATGTCTTCACTTCAGGTCACTTGAGTTAACAGATCGAGTTGAGCGAAAACTGCAGTTAGAGATACTGTAAATCTACGCCATTAACAAATATGCATGATATAAATATGGAAGCCACACCAGACCCCCTGGACATGTATGAATTACTACAGTTCACGGATGAAGGCGTTTATGGGAAAGTCATGACATGCCTGAATAAGGAAACTGGGGAAATCGTGGCTTTAAAAAAAGCTAAAAGGACTTCAAATATAGATCATGTAATCAGCAGAGAGCTGTCGATCCTAAACACCATGAGCGTCCTGGATCCGGACGACTGTAACTTCGTCCGGTTTAACAAGCATTTTCAATCGACTGCAGGAGATCATTATATGGAGTTCGAGCTGTTGGACCAGAGTATGTGGCATCTCACGCAGAAGCGGAAAGAACCGTTTTCTTTGCGGGAAATCCGCACGATGGCTGGTCAGCTCCTTTTGGCATTATCATGGCTGCAGTATGTTGGGGTGATGCACACAGACATCAAACCAGACAATATAATGCTTGTGGACCATGAATTGAAGCCATTCAAGGTGAAATTGATAGACTTTGGAATGGCTGTCCACACAGGAACTGTAAAAATAACGTCAAACATGCAGAGTATATACTACAGAGCTCCAGAGGTCACGTTGGGCTTGCCCCTGACTGAGGCCGTGGACATGTGGAGCCTTGGCTGCTGTCTCCTGGAGTGGTATCTGTGGGTTCATCCGTTTAATCCACAATCTCCCTATGACCACATACGACAGATTACTCATCTCCTGGGGGTTCCTGATGCGAAAATGATGAACGATGCAGCGTGGGGAAAGGATTTTTTTGTCCAGGAGAATGGCGAATGGAGGCTGAAAAATCCAGGAGAATATAGAAAAACACACGAGATTCCTAAATTGGCAAAGTCCCATCTACAGGCAGCAGATGACCTCAAAGATGCCATCCTGAATTATTATCAAATTGACTCAGGAGTTGAATTAGAAGACAGGAGGGCGTTTGCGGATTTGATCGTGAGAATGCTGTGTCTCAATCCAGAACACAGAATCGATCCAATTAAGGCTCTCCAGCATCCCTTCATCACAATGGAGAGTTTTCACATGTACATGATCAACTCACAAAGCCTGATCAAATGTGACAACAGTCCTCAGACTGTTATAGCAGAAAAGAAACAAAAACAGTTCCACTTTACGATTCCTGTGCCCACTCCCTCTGTATCTAGTTCTGGTACAATGTCAGACTCATTAGTGTCGTTTCTAGAGTTAGAAAGGAAATTGGCGCTAGAGAGTAAAAAGAGTGAGAATTCTGGACAAGATTTCTCCCGTCTGTCCAATTTGATCTCGGCCAGTTTACTCTCTTCCAACAGCAGCAACACTGACCCTGATTTCAATTTCAGTGTGTACTTTGGCAACCACAGCGACCAGGTTTGTGGAGTAGAAAGTGAACAGTCTGAACACCAAATGACTAGTCAAACCGAGTCAAATGACCCTGTACACCACGCAAACTCCAGTGACCAGGGGTTGCAAACCGAAATTTTACCTAAAGAGGACGATTCTGGAGATCGAATTGGACAGACAGAAGGCCCAGTTATTTTAAGGCCTTCAGACATTGAGAGGATAAGATACGGTTTCAGGGAGACGTCTTTGTTAATTTCCTCTGCAACTGTGACCACTCCAGTGATTCACACACCCAGGGACATGGAGTGGATAAGATACGGTTTCAGAGAGAGGTCTTCAGGAGATCACAGCAGAACAGCAGGATTTGTTTTGGATGATCCAGGGGAGGAGAACTCACTTTCTTGTCCTTTTGTTTTTAGTGTATTTAAACCGATTTCAAATTGCCTTCCCTTCTGTTTTCTGATGGGGAAATAAACTAATTTCCACCTCATCCTCACCCCAACCTTAACAAGGGAACCTAAGTTCTTTTGAGAAGGTTTATTCAGGCTAATTATAAGGAAAAAGATCATCAAACCAATGGAGGGGCCACCAATATTAGAAGCAGAAGTTGAAAATGCCATCAAGGAAATGAACAAAGGAAAGGCTGTGGGACCTGACCTTATACCAGTGGAAGCATATGAAGCACTAGATGAATGGGGCATAAAGAAATTAACTATACTTCTAAACAACATCTATGACACTGGAGTCATCCCCCCCGACATGCTCACCTCCACTTTCATCACACTCCTCAAAAAACCTGGAACAACTGACTGTGAGTGCCACAGAACTATTAGCCTGATGAGCCACACTCTGAAAATCCTTTTGAAAATACTGATGGCAAGATTAAGAAACAAAATACGACCAGAAATATCAGAAACCCAATTTGGATTTGTAGCTAACAAAGGAAGTATGGGGTCCGGGGCCCTTTGCTAAGGGCTGTCCGGTCCCTGTATGACCGGAGCAGGAGCTGTGTTCGCATTGCCGGCAGTAAGTCAGACCTGTTCCCGGTGCATGTTGGACTCCGCCAGGGCTGCCCTTTGTCACCGGTTCTGTTCATTGTATTTATGGACAGAATTTCTAGGCGCAGCCAGGGGCCGGAGGGGGTCCAGTTCGAGGACCACAGGATCTCATCTCTGCTTTTTGCGGATGATGTTGTCCTGTTGGCTCCATCGAGCCAGGACCTGCAGCGTGCACTGGGGCGGTTTGCAGCCGAGTGTGAAGCGGCAGGGATGAGAATCAGCTGTTCCAAATCCGAGGCCATGGTTCTCGACTGGAAAAAGGTGGATCACTTTGAAAGTTCACAGGACTTGGAGGTGTAGATTCGTTTAGTCTAACATAATCATTTTCCTGAAGCCATGGTTCAGTTAAAGCTAGAAGATCAATATTAAAGTCGCCAATTAATTCATTTATTAAAAGAGATTTAGAGGAGAGGGACCTGATGTTTAGCAGTCCACATTTTACACACTTATCATTTTGTTTATTTGTTATTTTGTTTATTTTGTTTATTTATTATACACATACACATTTTATTAAGTTATGAGATCTGACGCCTTTCCTATCAGAGTTTAGTTGACTTTTATTTGTGCTTTTTACATGCTTAATTTGTTTATTTGCGACACAATTATTTATTTTTATTAAGTTATGAAACCTGACGCCTTTCCTATCAGACTTTAGTTGAGTTTTATTTGTGCTTTTTATACATTTATTTTGTTTATTTGCGATGCATGTATTTATTTTTATTAAGTTAGGAGATCTGATACCTTTCCTATCAGAGTTTAGCTGTGTTTTATTTGTGCTTTTTGTGCGTGGGACATACACAACCTCAGCCAGTCTGGGAGAATTGTTCATGCAGGGTGGCTCAGAGGAGGCCCCTGTACGTGGGGCACACACAGTCTCAGCCTGTTTGGAGCTGTTCTCGCTAACAGAGCAGTGCCTCACTAGTCTACTCTGCTCCCTAGCGTCACTGACACTCCCTGAGCTATTCTGTGTGCTAGTCTTACCTGATGGCCATCTAAGGCTAGCAATCTGTTAGAATAAAATGCTTATAATGATGAAGTTATTAAAAAATGTACATCAAGCTAATGCAGTCTCAATTTGCAAAGAGCCTTTGTTAGAGGTATGCAGCTATCTCTGCTAAAACCAGATGCGTGACCTTTTTGAACTCTACTTCAGTTCCCAGGACCATATTTCTGTGCTTATCTGATGAAATGTAAACCACCTCTAACCATGCTGTCTTTGTAAACCTAACACTGACATGATGTATTGTTAAACAGTCAATAAAAGCCGTGCTAGAAGGGGGGAGCTTTGGGGGAGTCAGATGCGGACGGGCTCAGAGAAGCGCGCATCTGGTCTCGGCTCTCCCCCGTGCACGTAAGAGAGAACTGGCTCAGGTGATTCAATCCTTAAGTAGGAGACTGGCATTTATATAAAACTGTAGAGATATTTGGCTGTTTGTGATCTATCTTTTAACAGTAAATGGTCCGGATCCGTGAACTTCTGCCTGGAGGATGACCGACAAAGGTTGGAAAGAGTGCGCACCCAGCTTGAGCTGAAAAATCCGTCTTTTCTCGACGGCAACCCCTATTGGGCATCCTCTCCGTGGAAGGACCCGGTCAACCAGATCCAGTTTTATCACCTGAGGTCAGAAATTTAACTTCTAAGAGTGAAGTTTAAAGAACTACATAGAGATGAATCTAATGTAGAAGTGTGAATGAATTGTTGAATGTATGGAAATTCAAACTGATCATTGTTAAGATGTATCAAGGTTGAATCTCATTAAGGACATAGGTCAATGTTTTGTTGAAAATTGATCCAGCGTCCTTCTCGGTGTGTGAATTAACACCAAGTTTATGACCGCCCATTGTGGTAGAAGCTTGTCATAAAACACAGAGAAGTCTCCCGTCGATCAACAGTAGGCAAAACTAGACACATAGTATCATGGCAGAAAAAACAGAAAAAATAGAAACAGACTCGGAGTATATGAGGCGACTTAATCCAGAGTCTTGCAAATTCCTACGAAAATGGAAAGTGAAATATAATTTTGATGAAAAACTAGATGAAATGAAGTTAAGCGAACTCGTCATGAACCTATCAATTCATGACCAATTTAAAGGAAAAAACAAATATACGCCTCGTAAACAAATAACGACAATTCGACTATGGATAAGTAAAAAGCGTAAAAGTGTTAAAACAAAAAAGACAGAAACATTCGCAGTGTCTCGTCCAAAGGGCGATGATAGCACAGTGGTGCAAAAGCGCCCTCTGCAGGCAGAACAGGCAGAGGCGGGCGGTGAGGATCGAGACGAAAATGAGAAATTGGCTGAAAAAGAAAAGGAGGAATTTAGGACCCTGGGGCTTTATCCAAAACTTCCAGAATTAGAAGTACGAAAAAAACAAGCCAACCAAAACCCGGTTTGGGCACCTCCCACTGCCCCAGAGGCCCAGCAAAGCCCTCCACCTGCATATGATAAAAAAAACTCCACCTCCCTGGCAACTCCCATCTCCTATATCAAAAGGTGACAGAAAGACAGAGGCGCGAGGCCTAGTCAACTATGCCACAGAACAGATATGGGGTCAAATTGAATCTCCCACGAAAGAAGAAGAAATAGCAGAAAATAATCCGCTTCCAGATCTACATACACAAGGGGCAACGATACAAGTATACAGACCATGGGCTATAGTTGACATAAAAAAGGAGAAAGATAGGAAGGAGGGCAGATGTTATATATGCCATAAAAGAGGACATTTTGCGAGAAATTGTAAAAAGAAAGAGACAGACAGAGGGGAGATAGTGACAGTGAGAGAAGAGGAAGAGGAAGAAAGACAGAAGCACAAATCCCGTAAGCATGACTAAATAAGAAATACAAATATAAGTGTCAGGAAAATAAAGAATATTGACACATAGGCTTTGCCAAATGTGTCAACAGGGGGAAATATGGTTAATACAATAGGTTTTAATAAATACTAAAAAAATGTTTGTAAACAATGCCTAATCTGTATTAAAAATAATGCACAAAGACAACAGAGACCTAGAGGAGCTTTCCCTACTCCAGCGCATCCTTTTCACACGCTACACATGGATTTCATTCATTCAAATCCAAAAGTGTAGAGTATTGCTTAGTGATAATTGACGCATTCTACAAGAGGGTGGAAATATTCCCAACAGCTAAACTGGATCTACAATTGAAGATAAAAGAACAACCAGACTCTGATCAAAATCTTATTGACTATATGAGAAAAACCCTGTTAACAAGAAATGTTGTAAACAACAATAAACTGCCAGAAAGAACTATATCTCCACAGGGCAACACGGCAAAACCAGGAGACCACGTGTTCATAAAGACTGGTCCTGTTCTTCCGCTTGGAAGAACAGGACCAGTCCAAGGTGGGACGCATCAAGTCGTCCTAGCTACATCTACTGCAGTAAAGGTCAAGGGCGGACCAACCTGGATTCGTCAGTCGCACTGTAAGTTAAAGAACCAGTTGGACCGGACAGATCCTGACCCAGTCATCACTGACTCAGGACTTCAAGTCAACCAGACTACAAGGGTGTTCAGCGGGTAAACCACTGTTCACTCCAACGGTGTTCTTACGAGGAAGTTTACCCTCGGGCACTGAAAAAGATGACAGCTCCATCCATCCCAAGGGAAAAACAACTGTCTGAGAGAAGAAGTCAGACAACCACATGACACCCAGTTAAGACGGTTAAATAAGGTGTTATTTGTCATGATTTTATTCATGGTGTACATAGCAATATTGTTTACATATCAAACATACACACCCTGACTTGGTAGTGAGTACACAATTCACACAACACAAATGTAACGACTGTCTTTGAGACTGTGACACACAGCCTACAACCGCACTGACAAAAGAGGACAAGACAGAACTGACCCTGACGAAGACAACCAGGACTTTGAACACAAATAGACAAACTGAAACACAGGTAAAATGACTAAGAGCCAACATTACCCTCAGTGTACGATTTTACACATTTTTGTGATGGCATGTGCTAAGGTTATTAATATAAAGGGCTCATGTTCTGATCTTATATGATGTAATTTTTTATAAACAGGGGGAAAATGTTAGAATAAAATGCTTATAATGATGAAGTTATTAAAAAATGTACATCAAGCTAATGCAGTCTCAATTTGCAAAGAGCCTTTGTCAGAGGTATGCAGCTATCTCTGCTAAAACCAGATGCGTGACCTTTTTGAACTCTACTTCAGTTCCCAGGACCATATTTCTGTGCTTATCTGATGAAATGTAAACCACCTCTAACCATGCTGTCTTTGTAAACCTAACACTGACATGATGTATTGTTGAACAGTCAATAAAAGCCGTGCTAGAAGGGGGGAGCTTTGGGGGAGTCAGATGCGGACGGGCTCAGAGAAGCGCGCATCTGGTCTCGGCTCTCCCCCATGCACGTAAGAGAGAACTGGCTCAGGTGATTCAATCCTTAAGTAGGAGACTGGCATTTATATAAAACTGTAGAGATATTTGGCTGTTTGTGATCTATCTTTTAACACAATCCTATTCTGATTTTATTATATTATATTTTCTGCCATAATGTTATAGACACATGCTTGTTTTCCATGGAAAAAAAGGGGAGGACCTTGTTTAGGCCAAGTAAGAGTCAGGTTTGTGGAAATGCAAGCCTGCTCAAAAGTTACATACTGTGGCTTGAAGATATATGGATATTGATCCTGAAAAAAATATTAGTATAGGTGCAACAACATTTGCACTGATGTTAAAACCTGAACTTAAAATGTTTCAAAAAGTGCTCAGTGTGCCAGAGAGGAAGCCACAAGGGCAGCCAATCACTCCGTTGCCAATGTTAAGAGTTATTATATATAACTCTTAATATAAAAATCTATATCTATTTTATCAATTCACTTCCCTTTTAAAAGTGGGATACTGTAATAATGAATTTTATATAGCATGAGTGAAGGGGTTGTACTTGAAGAAATATATAGTTATGGCCATATTTACAACAGAGAGACCGAAATTGCTGACAAAAGCTAATAAGAGAATTTTACTGTCCCCAGTTTGCCTTAGACACAATTGAAACTGCTCTTAGAAACCGGGTCTGAGGCCAGTTGTGGTTTCCTCATCTCAGCTTTTTCCTTTCACAGCCAGAGGAGTTTCCCAATGAAGTCAAGGTCTGTGTCGGGGGTGAGGAGTTTGGATAAATGCAATCGATCTGTGCGACTGCTCCATTCATCTTCGGTGGTGTTTTGGAGGAAGGGCCCTTGCTCCGTCCGGCCAGGTGACATCCACACACTCTGTATAAATGATGACGCACGACTGTCCCGGAGTCTGACCTTCATGGCCTGATCTGGACTCAGTCCCAGAGGAGAGGCACGTTGTTATTATGGCATATCAGCACAGGAGATTTACAATACCATAAATCAAACTGATTGTGTAATTGTTTAACTCAAGAGTATCATAATAAAAAGTTAATATATAAAAGTAAATATAGAAAATGTGACGAAACTTTCTGCACTAAGATGATGATTTATACTTTATACCAAATACAAGTAAATTCAAGTCAAGTCAATTAAACCTGTTACTAACATTAGCAGGAATGACATCGGGGAAAGAAGGCACCTGATTGGTCTGTTATTAATGTTTATGTCTTGATTTATATTTATTTAATAGCTAAATAAAAATACCAGAATCATGTAGAGCGGATTAATATGAACATTTTAAGACCAAAATGACTACCCTGACAGCAGCAGTTACAGAGAGGGTTTTTTCAATAGAAAGCGAATTAAAATGCACTGGCTTGCGATTTGATATGTCCATTTACAGTCTATGGCAGGGGTAATCAAAGTACGGCCTGGGGACCGGCTCCGGCTGACCAGCTGAAAAAGAAAGTGTCAGAGTTTTCTGCTTTGGCCATGGATGAGAGTAATGATGTGCAGGACACTGTACAACTGCTAATTTAAGTCTTTTAACTCTTAATTATTTGGACTATGATAGAAAAGTAGCATAGTCACAGTTTCGTGAGCCTCCACAAAATTTTGCAATAAATATTGTGTCTTGAGATGCATCATGAAAATATCGTATCGAGACAATTGGATATCGATACATCCCCACTATGATGTAGACCCAATAACTATAGATGCTGCTTTGATCTCTCAAACTGACATTCACTAGCAAGGACCACACCAACAACACATGTGTGAAGAGAAAAGCATCTATTATATGGAGATGAGGCGGGTCCGTCTCAATCTTCACATGGCCCAACTGGAACGGGACTCCCCTCATAGGCGTCGTTTGTCTGGAAGTGAACAGAAAGGGGTTGGGAGGGTGGAGTCAAGTTATTCGGGACAAACTGGGTTTCCGGGATAGGCTGCTACAAATAGGCAAGTTTTGTGTGTTTTTGCCTTTAAGCAGATGGTAAATTAAACTGAGATTATTAAGTTGACTAGAGGAACAAAAATTTATAGAAATTTGTATATGTTGCAAATTTGAGACTTGAAACAAGTGGTTGCCAAAGGTTCCTTGGAAGGTGCTGCATCTGCAATAACCGTCATTGGGGGAATGCAGCCGCTATCTCGGCTCATATCTTGATCCAAAAGGTTTGTTGCATATTTGTGACACTTGGCGTTAAGGGGTTAACTACATTTACTCAAACATGTTTACGTCAAACAAAACACAACTCCATGTATGTATCTCTGAAGCTTAGCAGGGCCAGGCCTGGTTAGTACTTGGATGGGAGACCGCTGGGAAAATCAGGTGCCACAGGGGGGCGCCAGTCACAAACACTGTCATTGTTGTGTCCTTAGGCAAGACGCTTCACCCACATTGCCTAGTAGGTGTGTGTGTGTGAGTGATGATGGTGTTTGGAGGGACTGATGGCATAGATTGGATTGGCGGCCCTGCTTCCGTAAGTCTGTCCCGGGGCAGCTATAGCTACAATAGTAGTTTACCAGCACTGGGTATGAAGTGAATGAATGATGCTCTGTAATAATGCTCTGTAATAATGCTCTATAAAGCGTCTTTGTGACATATGTCTGTGAAAAGTGCTATATAAATAAACACTTACTTGTTGATGAGGTAACATTATAACATGTCTTAAAGCTCACAAGAGTCAATATTGTGTAATGTGGGACCATTAAACATAGAGCCATTATAAAAGTCAGTGTTAAAATGCATAAATCTTCAGTGCATTTGAAACACAATACAGACTGTTTTCCAGTGTAGCAGCATGATGCAAGAATGAACGAGTAAAACTTTTCTGATGTGACATGTTGACACAGCTCTGCTGCTGCTGTCAAAGTAAAAAACAAACTCATTGTTTTATGTGTTAAGGTGAAGTTTTGTGTACTGAGACTTTACCTGTGCAAAATGTCTTTATCTGTCGTTCCTGATATGACCAGGTTGTTTGGATGTTAGCCTCACAAAGTTACTAAATATTCAGAATTCAAAAATACAAAAGCATTCTCCGTCTGCAGATGTCAAACATAATTTCGACCTTGTCTTCGTCTGAGCTTTGTCTTTTCTTCTTTGAACCGCTGAATCACAGAAAATGAGGTTTGTTTTCCTGTTTGTTAGCTCCACACAGCGTGCAACAACTGTAAAGTCGTACATGAAAATTGTAAATGCTTTGGGCTGCATCTCTGACACACCTGATGCAACATGTGGCAACACATTGACAGTTCTGCAAACCCCGGCAGACAAACGGACAATACTTTGGATCTCAAACACAGCTCTTCACTGTTAAAAGGTGCACCATGTAACTTTTTGGTTAAGGGTCCGTCACCTGCTTGTTTCTATGGATATGTCTCTATATATGTTTGCTCTTCCACAGTATGACATTAAACAGCCTGTCTCACTGAGTCCAGACTGAACAGGAAGTGGTCCAAAGAGAAACAGAAAACACAAAGACATCACAAAGAAAACACACAAAGAAATCACAAAGAAATCACAAAGAAAGCACAAAGAAAACACAAAGAAAATGGAAGGAATCTCCAAGAATCACCTAAGTTTGCCTTCACTCCTTTTCCGCTTCTCTTCTTCTTTCAGCAACCTCAAAAAGTGCCTTTCTTTTGCGGCGTATAGGTTTCTTTTAAACTGTGCTGGACATCTTGGCTCTGTCTTCAGCACTACAAAAACCCAAGTGCGTATTTCTTCTTCCTCTTCCCCCGGGGCCTGTGATCTTCTGTGGCTTCCCATTTGTATTTCTCAGGTAAAGCCGAGCTCTGTGGGGCGTTAAACTTCAAATTAGGAATCAGGAAGCTGGTTGTTTTCATCCTGGGCTTCAAGCATCTGCAAATAACACGCTGGATGCAAGTGAACGCATCACGCTCAATTTACCCATAAACACCGTAATAGGCTGCCTCACAGTCCGCACCCGAACCGGCTCCCTCTCACAAATTATGCATAGTTTTCACGTCTAGTTTGCAAGTGTCGTCTCTCCGGTGGATTCTTTTTCTCCGTGCGAGGCAAATTGGTCTGGCAAACCTTGGATTAGAACGTTGCTCCTACCTCCATTATGTTTGCTGTCTATGAGCGATGGGCGGCACGCTGAGATGAAAGCGCAGCCGGGGTACTGAGGAGATGAGGCGGACGGGACGTGATAATGAAATCAAATGGGGCATGAAGAGTGGCTGTGTCCGCGATCACTTAAGAGGACAGGGGAGAGGCGAGCTGGAGGTGAGGGCCAGCATGTTTCCCCCGCCTAGCCCACACGAGGAGGCCTGGGACGGGGAAGAGTTCCAGTGCGGTTCATAAAGGAGGCTACTATGCAAAATTGACTTTTAAAGAGCTTTTAGCCATATTAGAATAGTTCCCTTTCTCATCTACAAACTCACAGTTGTATTTAGAGTGAGCCTTGTGTGTTTGTGTCATTTTTATACACCTGTATTCAAGATATCAAAGTCTAAGTGAATTTAATTGTCAGTTCCACCATGTAACAAAATTACACAGTGGGATCAAAATTGCGGTTTCACCAAAAAACTCCAATGTGCAGTTAAAAAAGCATGTTCATGGGATTATCTTGAGCATGTTGATGAGCCTGATGGCCTGTGGGAAAAAAGTTGTTGCATAGTCTGGTAGTGTTGAACTGCTGCTGCGATAACGTTGTCGGATGTTAGGAGGGAGAACAGTTTGTGTGCTGGTGGGTGGTGTCCTTGATGATATTGATGGCTCTCTTGCAGCAGCGGGATGTGTACAAGCCCTGAACTAGTGTCTACAGCTATTGGCACTTTGCATAGGGTGACCAGATGTCCCTATCGCCCCGGGACAGTCCCAGTTTTGAGCCCGGTGTCCTCTGTCCCAGCAGATTCATCCGTAACCACTGATTTGTCCCCGTTTTATACAAGAAATGTCCCAGGTGTCCCTGTTTTTGACCAGTTTGATCCCTGCCAACAGTAAAGAAAGGCATACATTGTCATTTGTTTCGGTAAAATACAGAAAAGCTGTTTAAAAATGACCAAAACACAAAAAAATATGACTATAATCACTGGAGCATAAATACTTTCATTTTTACTTCAGCCTAAACCATTTCAGTCTTGGAAGCCTGTATCATTTTTTTGTATTGTTTTGTAGTGCTGCAAAATGAAAAAAAAAAAAAAACCTACTATAGTACGGTCCCGCAGAGTGGCACTTTGGTTGTGATGGCGTTTTTGGCAACATCAGGGCTCACTGGACTCTGCCATTTCCAACAGGGAAGTACGCCAACTGGTGAATATGAATACATTAATATAATATAATGATCCACAATTACAGATTATGACGAGGCCTACATAGCAAAGAAAAGCACAGTATGTTTTCTTGAAAATGTGTTTAGATTAGGGGTCGGCAGCGCTGCTCTGCCATGTGGGAGATGAGTCTGGGCACATTATCCTCAGAGCTCTGGACTGGAGCCAAATGGATAATACACCAACAGGACAGAGCAGAGGAGGAACAGCACAGCAAAAGAGCTTTAGCGTTCAATATTAGCTTAGCGCTCCCATGTTGGGCTTTATGGAGGCTGTTGAAAAAACATTAGGACACCTCAGAGTAGGTGTCTGACTATTTAGAACTAAATGTAAGTAAATATAAGAAAATCCTTAAAGGGACAGTTTGGAATTTTGGACATAGGGCCCCATTTCCTGCTGTTGGAGACGTGTGGAGACACTTTTTTAAATGTTCCATCCAGTCTTTGTATTTGGAGAGGTTGCTGGTGCTAGGCTAGTGCATGTCAATGGCCATTATTTATCGTGCACTTTTCATTCCATAGAATCTCAGATTGGTACAAGAAAAGAATTTCGAAAACAATACTAGTTGCTATATACTAAAAGCATCAACGGGAAGCTTTTCTCTTTTTTTTTTTTCTAAAAAAACAAAACAAAAAACTTTAGGTTCACTTTAAATAAGTCCAGACACTGTGTATGAGAAAATAGTTCTTCAACATGTGACAATTCATGCGATGCAAGGTTAGTTTTATTTCAAACATTATTCTATGGACACAGACATTCGCATGGACATTCTGGAGTTATAATAGTTTTGCCTCAGGTGCTCTGTGGAGTGGGTAAGACTGTTTTTTTAGTGGCAGGACAACTATGGCCATTGACATGCACTAGCCCTACACCAGCAACCTCTGCAAATACAAGGACTGGATGGAATATTTTAAAAAGTGTCTCCACACGTCTCCAACACTCTGGCTCACTAGGAAATGAGGCTCTATGTCCAAAATACCAAACTGTCCCTTTAACATTTTTAGAGGTAAAGGTGGTCAGGCACTGCCCCGTTTTAGCCCCTTTATTTGAAATGTTTTAGATGGAGTTTAGGTGTTTAGGCCCTCTTTAAATAAAACAAAAGAAAACCTGAGAAGAATCCCTGGTGTCTGATGCGTGTTTAAATGCAAACTCAGTCTAACACCGTCTTCAGAGTTGTTTTCGCAATGTGACTGTGAAGCTGTGGGCAGAGGGGCCGTAAACAGGAGTCAGCCCAAGGACTTCTTTACTGCTGCTCCCTCCTGCACCTGACCCACCTGCAATCACAAGTAATGAGACAGCACCACACTATTGCAACCACTCATATCAACATATCAACCACTAGCTCAGATTTACACCGAGAATGCTCATTTCAACTCAGACCAGTGGTGCGTGCCGTTCTTCCTGGGAGGTCAGATGTTACGAGTTCTGACTTGTTCATAGTTTCGTTTATTCTTTATTTGTCAGTGACTGTGTACAAATACATTAATCTTACACAAGAAAAGATTTGTACCCATGACATCAGTTTGTACTGTTGGAGATCGAAGTACGTGGAGCAAAAGTCAGTCCCCCGTCAGAGCGCTATCATAACACAATCAGAGTGGAGTGCTCGTCACTAAAGCAACTACTGCACAAGGCATCAGGTTTGTGAATTTTTTTGTGTATTGTTTTGTATCCTACGTGTGGATATTTATGAAAAATGCCCACGTGGGCGCATGAGTTACATACACTGGGCTGAGCTTTGAACAGGCTTGTACTGCTAGTGCCTGGGAGAGACTCATTACTCATGGATGCATCATGTTGAGAATTTCTGCGCCTCCGTTGTAAGTCCAGGTCAGCTCTCCTAAGACCTCAGTAACTGGAGAAGGGCTTCAGTGTGTAATCTTTTTCCAGTGTGTAATTTTTTTTGTCTGATGGTGTATCTGCTGGAGGTTCTTGTAAGTCTTATTGGTCTCATTTACAATCTGGACTCTCATTTCCTTCAGGGTAGCAGCACCTTTTTATCTTTAGGAATATCTGGCAGGAAATTAACCTGCTCTTTAGGGCTTCTTAATGTGTGTGTGGGGGGTGCTTGTCTGGCTTGTTTCTGCTCCTCTATCCTGAGATGATAGCTATCTTGCATTACTTATCACACTATTTCCCCATTTCATAAGCCATGCTCTTTACACCAACTATCCCACAAACATAAAGTCAAAGACCCATGTCTAAAAATCAAGGTTAAAATAATGTTGCCTGCACTTTCCTTTTTTAGCAGCAAACCCTTTATATTTATGTAAAAAAAAAAAAAAAGTATCAAATGTGGCCACTTTTACTGAAAAATAAACAAGGAGGAGGCAGGGGTTTGTTTATGCAGGTGTTCCACCTACAGAGTTTATAAATACCTCCAGTGCGATCATGGAGAAGAGGTCATTTTATGACAGGACCTGCACTTAGCTCAGTGCTGACTATGTGCTTCTACTTCTACTTTGCAAGTGAGCCTTCAAACGCTCCAGCCCAAAGAACACCTGAGCCAAAAGAACTCCTGTGGTGGATTCTCCAGAATCTTCCATAGCCTCTACTCCAGGAGCACAAGAGTTTGTAGCCCAAGTCACTTTTCAGATGAATTAAGTATCTGTCCCCTCCGGTTTCAAATGGTTCTGAGGATGACCGTGAGAATCGTCTGATAACATGTCATTATGTCCCTGCTACAGTCCCACAGTCAGGTCCCACAGTCAGGTCCCACAGTCAGGTCCCACAGTCAGGTCCCACAGTCAGGTCCCACAGTCAGGTCCCACAGTCAAGTTCCACAGTCAGGTCCCACAGCCAGTGCCTCAAACCTGTTTGGACCTGATAATAATAATAATAATAATAATAATAATAATAATAATAATAATAATAATAATAATAATAATAATAATAATAATAATATATAATCGCGGCACGGTGGCTGAGTGGCAACACTCAGGCCTCACAGCAAGAAGGTTGCGGGTTCGATCCCCGGGTCGCCCGGGCCTTTCTGTGTGGAGTTTGCATGTTCCTCCCCGTGTCTGGATGGGTTTCCTCCGGGTACTCCGGTTTCCCCCATCAACCCAAAACATGCCCGCACCCCTATGAACTAACATCAAGGACCATGTTGTCCAGCCGGATTAAGCGGGAGAAGATGGATGGATAATAATAATAATAATAATAATAATAATAATAATAATAATATTATTATTATTATTATTATTATTATTATTATTATTAACAGTTGGTACATAATATTGTAAGTAAAACAGACATGATGTTCTAAAGAATGTTTTACTTACAATATTGTGTACCAACTGTTAATAATAATAATGCATCAGTTTTATATAGCACTTTTCTGGACACTCAAAGACACTTTACAGAGCATTATTCATTCACTCCAGACACAGTGGTGGTTAACTACTATTCTAGCCACACAGACAGAAGTGAGGCTGCCTACCTGCGCCGACACGTTTGGGTCTTTTCCCTCACTGACAATAAGTGCATTTACTGTTAACTTCCTAATGAAAGTTAAAATTTAATTTAGCATTTTTTCCACTTTTCTCAAATGTTTTGCTGCTCTCACATCTCCCTCACAGTTGTGGCAAATGTTAAGATCTGAATAAAGCTTAAAGGAAACAAAAGTGTCTCAATGGAATTGAATGGAATCATTTGACATTATACAAAAACTTAAAAAAAAAGCAAAGCTCCGCACTGAGAGTTATGAAATACTCTTGTAAACTCATCGTGGTGAATAATGAGGATGAGTGCATAAGCTAAATGAGGAATAACTTACTTTATTTCAAATGGTTTAAAATGGTCCAAATTCAGTTGTTAAGGCATTAAAAATCAGGTACAGCACCTTTCTATAAGTCTATGAAAGTGTGGAAGGAAACACTCAGCTCTCCTTTGTGAATCATTGTGCTGAGAGACGTCGAACAGAAACAGTCAATGACGTCAACCTGCTGCTGTCACACCACCAGTAAAAACAGCAAAACTTTTTCCTGTAAAAATGCATGTTTCTCAAGTTGTTGTTTTTTCTCAGCAATCAAAATACCTGTAATTTTCACAAGACTATTTTCATACGAATCACACTGTGACACATGCCCGCTTCTTCCAGCACACCTGCTGTATGCAGGATTTGTGAGTTTTATGTGTGAATGAAACAAAACACAACTCCAGATCTATTTTTGAGGAGGTAATAACATTTTAACATGGTTTAAACCTCACAAGAGTCAATTTTGTCTAGTATAGGACCTTTAAATATTATTGGCCTGTTGTATAAGTGACACAAAGCAATCAGACAGCAAAAAAGAACAAAAAAACCCAACAAAAAACAGGCATATCCCTTATTTTAGCTTCAGCGATAATAAGGGGTTGCATAGATCAGAATGCGCGTGCCACAGTATTGTGTTTACATCTTGTTCAGTGCGTTTTATTAATGTACCATGAACCTCCTCCCACTTGCCTAAATGCCCTCAAATATACTGTATTAATCTTCGCCTGTAGCTTGGGGAGTACAATAGTCAGCTGGGGGACACAAATGAACAGAGAAAGAACAAGTTTAGTGCATTTGTCAACCTGTCTGTTTTAATAAGAGCGTACGGCACTGACGTGAAATCCACAACAGATGCTCAACAGCTCATTTTCAGCGTTTAGGGAAGAAGGCACAGTTTAGCTCAAAGCGTCGCTAGAATGCACTGTGCTAGAATTTACAGTGATAGTGTCAGGGAACTTATGGATTTTGAAGAGATTTGATTGGCGTTATAAGAAGGCTGGGGATAATACTGAGATGCCAAATTCAATGGTCTTCTTCTATTTAGAACTAGAAGTAGCTATGGGGTCTCATCCTTTTTCCAAGCTTGGATCCTCTGTCACAGACCTGAGAGTTTGAGGGTTCTGTGTAGTATCTTTGCATATGATTCTAATACATATATAGTTGGTTAGTTAGTTAAGGTCGCCACACATTACAGGATTTTTCGGTCTTAAATTAATTATTAAAGGTGCGACAAAAAGCGCACACTAGACACAAGATGAGAATCTTATGAGACTTAAAATCTCCGATCGCAAAGACTGCAGCGCGATATGGACCACAGGAAATAAAGTTGTGAGCGCGATGGCGTCAGCTGTCTACAGTAAAACCAGTCGCTCTGAGACTCTGAAGTGTTCAAAGATCAGAGCTCTGCACTTCATGTTTAGATACAAGTCAAAACTGTGTTATTATCATTATTATTATTATTATTATTATTATTATTATTATTATTATTATTATTATTATTGTTTGTGTTATTATTTGTCGTGCAATACTTCAGATACAGGATTTTTCAAGCATAAAAGATTGGAGATAAAGTCCACAGGAAGTAGAGTCACTATCACTAATCTTCACCTCGATCAGTGCGCTGTGTGGACGTAAACAGACACACGTGAGTGTTGTAGAAGTTTTCAGCTTGTCCAACAAATGGCGGAAGTAAAAGACTGGAGACCAACTGGACGTTTTAAGCAGGAGAAGTTTATTTACCATCAATAATACGGGCTCGGGGGGGATTTGAAAAGTCAACATAGTGTGATTTCAAACGTGAACATAGTCTGATCTTTGAGTGTTCAAGCCCCTTGACTCTGCTTCTAAAGGAGTAGGATTATAAAGCAAGTGTGGGGAAACTATGAAGGCCAATAGACTCTAGTTAGACAGCAGTATGCCACAATGTAGATAGTGGTACGCCAGTGGTGCCAAGAGAAGATCATGGTGTAAATATAGCTCTTGTGAGTCAATGCTAAATTTCGAGATGTACATGGAGGATAAATTACTTCTTACAGTGAGGAACTGTCTTGCCTTTTATGCTTCAAAAGCTACAATCTAGATTAACAGCGTTGTTTTGTGGACTGGTTGTCATTATTTGCTGAGGACAAATACTACAGTTACTGTGAATGAGATGCTGCAGTTTAAATTAGCAATTTCATGGGAGGTAAGAAACAATTATTTTCACATTTATTTCCTGTTTGTATCTTGTGCCTCTGTGTCCGTCCCTCCATATATTCCTGACGCTCTGTTTTATCGGTTGTTATCATAATGTTGCTGAAGTTTGGTGGATCTGACAGAGCAGCTCAGAGTCACACACACCACGCACAGACATGAGGAGCACAGAGGCTTCAAAATCAGACATGAAGACCAAAAGTTGGGTCAAACAAATCGTAATCTAAAACTGGCAAATTCTCCTGTAATGTGAGGTGGCCTTAAAAATATTTATTTAAAACCTGTGCATATAATTCACATAACATAAAATTACATACACAGATACAAACGTGTGATATACAGTATATCCTCCTGGGTCCCGAAGAAAAAAAGTGTATTGCAGTATATATGTTTTCTATCTATTTGGAGGTAAATGAACACCTTAGCATTTAGATTTTTTTAATTTAATTTTTATTTATAATTTGTAACATGTCCTCTGTCATGGACACCGGGGACATTTTGGACTTTTTTAATCCATGTGAAGTTAACAACCGAACAAAAACAACTTTTCTGATGACCAACATCTGACAAGCCTCTACGGTCATGATCGCACCCTATAATCCCCCAGCCCGATTTTGGCCGAGGAACCTAGTCCTTCCATTAAGAGTCCATCTCAAAACACTTAAAAGATCGACTGGTTAACTCAATGTCCACTTTAAAGGACACTAATGAATCAGCCGGGTCTCAGGAGGATTTGTAATGAGAACTCAAGTCAGACACTTCCAGTGTGGCGTGCATAGACTGTATTGTAGTCACCCATTCAGCTTCGGCCAAATGGAGCTCACTAGTCCCGCCGACTTCGAAGTCCGAGCCGATTCCTGAAGTCAGTTTTCCATGCATTCCTACTTTTTGAAAAATTTAAATATCAAGTTTTTAACATTGCAGAGGCTCACCAGCTTTACAACATTTCAGAAACAGATCCATCCATCTTCTTCCGCTTTGTCTGGCTGGGTCGCAGGGGCAGTTTGCTGCCCAATTCTCATAGCACCTGACCCCCCCATGAACCCCTCTGTGAGTGGTGACATTTTAGACAATTCCTTTCCGCTTCTCCGTGGTTTGAGCTTTGAAGCAAATGTACCCATCTTGCAGGAGTTGCGGGCAGAAGCAGGATAAAATATAATAGATTCAGATGTGAACAATAATCTTATTGTACTCTCTGACAGACTTAAGTGCAGAATGTTCTGTTCAGTAACTTTAAATGATACAAAATACAGCTGTAGCCCTGGCAGTGAATGATGCTCTGTTTCTAAGAGATAAACTGTAGAAATTCCAGGATCTTCCCAGGGTAATTACCAGCTGTTTTTCCCAGACTTACATATCAGCTATAAAGATAACATTCATAATTAGAATATACACAGGTTTGTTAGACACCTGGACCCTCAGACTCTCTCAGACCATCGGAAACTTTAGTTAGGTTTTTTAGACTCTCTAACACTTTCTGCCTGTTTGTCGCCCTGATGCCTTGAATCCATGCTGTAACATCATTAAAGGTACTGTAAGGAGGATTTCCGTGCCTCTGCGCTGTTTTTTTTTTTTTTTCATTTTTGCTAAGATATAACAGAAGGCAACACGGGTGGGAATGAAAATCACCATTTTTGTGGGCACGAGCGGGAGTGGGACTGAAAATTCTGTCCTGCACAGACCTTGAGTACATGCCTCTTTCTTAGACTGTGTTTACACTGAAACAAATCACCATATCAGCATATCGGAATCGATTTGCGCGCACACATCTGTGTCTGGATCGGCAGAAATGGCAATCACATGACTAGGCTAGTGTCACATCGTCACGACACCATGTGAGTAGTAAAAACAAGGAATTGGAGCCATGTCTGAAGTTGCCGTAGTTCTATGGAAGTTGCAGCAGCCGATTTTGAGCCGAGGAAGATGGCAAGCATGAAAACAGTATTTTTGTGGACCGACACTGTTTTGCGATTTTCTAAGCTTTGTCCTTTCTGCAATAGCTTTTGTTTTTTCCGCAATAGCATCGCATGTCCGATGCCATGAACCCAGTGAATCAGGAAGGCGCAAGTCACAGTGACATGGTCCAATAACAATGGCAGCTAGAGCCCCAATGTCAGCGTATCAGCGTTTTCAGCATTTTCATGAATCCACACGGCACCGGATCAGATCCGTACTCAGGCGAATCCATGGGAGCTGGGGTATCCAGATCATTAGGTCTCCGGAGCCGCTTTCCATCTAATTAGTGTGGATGAACACTGCACCCGCAACGAAAACAACTCGAATACATATTAGTGTGGACAGGGCATTAGCAACAAGGTTGTCAATCCACCTGTTGCTAAAGAAGGCGACTGATTGCTCTGTTATTAATTTTCATGTCAGGATTTATGGACAGAATAAAAACACCAGGATCAGCGGGCTAAACCAAACAACAGCAGTTACAGAGAGAGCCAACCATTTTTTTAATAGAAGTGAATTAGAACAAGACCTCAGAGGATCCACTTTGTGCCCATTCTTAGTTTCTATACCCTATGGAACATGGACCAGCCATGTCCATTTATATTCTATAACGGCAATGCCACAAATTAGTAAAAGGAAACAAATCCCTAGTAAATAATAAAAGAAAAGGCACATGTGAATGAGGCTAATGCTAATTTCAAACTAAAACAAAACACAGCTGGACATCTTGGCCTGATCCAGGTTGTTTGTAGCCTGTGAGCATTACATTATCACGTGTAATTTTGTTATGAGTGAACAGTGCTGTCTCTGTGAGCTCGCAGCTGTGCCAAAGTAAATTATCTGGAGATGTGGGAGTGCGTGGTGAGAATGGAGGTCACAGTAAATCACTTGTTGAAAGTCAAAATGTTCAGACAGTGAAAACAAGTAAAGAATCCGCTGTTTTTATTGAGTTCTGAGGGTTACTGAAGTTAATTATCCGATAATATGGGAGTGTGAGGAGACAATGGAGCTTGTGGTAAAACATAATTAAAGGTCAGAATATTTAGTCAAGGTGTGAATGAAAGAATTCACCTACGAAGTCCCACACTGCACATTTATAAGAATCAAACATCACCAAAACTCTGCAACATTTTAAAGAGAGTAAATCCACGTACTTCTGGCTTTTCATACAACTCTAAGGTTGCGGAACTCTAAAGTTTAGGAACACTATTGTTCCAGCGAAATCTGTGCTCTGCATTTGACCCAAACTTCAATATCTACAATTCTTGAGCTAATCTTGGTCAGGACTACCTTAGCTGGAAGATTTTTCTTATTACGCATGTCTCAGGTTGTAAGCATAGACCATATGTATAAATGGACATAGCTAACCCGCTAGCTGCCACGTTCCAAATAGGAAGTGAACACGGGTGCATGTCCGGTGTCCTGTCGATTTGAGCTCCCTAGTGCACACAACCCCCAAGTGCTGTTATCATTTAAATGCCATTGATTTGAGTTCCCGAGACAGTGTTTTGGTTTTACTGTATGTTTGGACCAGTTAAACATATAAGCATCAACTTGTACATGTTGGATTCGCTGCAGAATATATGTTAGATGATTGAATGGTTTGGATTTAATATTTCATTTTGTCCTTATCATTTTCATTACAACGTATTTTATTTTGATTCCATGTGTAAAAAACGTAACTTTGTTTAAAAAGGCGCTGTATAAATAAAATAGCGCTATATTATAAAAGGAAATTCACACTGTAGCCTATGATATTAACGCTATTTAATATAAAGATTTTCCAGTGTTTCCAGTATAATTTCTTTCTCTTATACAGTGGGTACCTTATTTGATAGAAAATATAGACCTGTCAAAATGAGCTACCTCTGCCCAAATTAATATAAATGAGTGAATAATGGTGATTCTACAGTGGGAGTATTATTAATTGGCTAAAGTCTACCTTGGCTACCTTTATTCAGAGCACTGTTTGAGCAGAATACGACTGTTGAAATGAACTACACAGATTTATATAAATGAGTGTAAAATTAGACATAACTAAGGTATAAAGTGTGATCACCGTATGCAAACAGCATAAACTCGCTGTCTCTAATTCAAAGAAATATGTGGTTTGGGAAGTTCACTTTATTGGGTCTATACAATTGTAAGCGGAAAAGTGTAAGGAGCTTATTTCGACGGGGGAGCGTGAATCGATAGACGTCGCTGTCGTTTTAGGCTGCGGGGAGCTCATTTCGACGGGGCAGTCCATTTCGACAGAACACTGGCTCCCTCTGACTTTGTTTCCAGTTAGCTTCACGTTGAAAAACTGTTCCCTCTCTCTCTCTCTGTAACTGCTGCTATGAGCCTTGTTATTTTGGTCTTAAAATGTTCCTATAAACCCACTCTACGTGATCCTGGTGTATTTTGTCAGCTATTTTATCCAAATATATAAATTCTTAATCCTAATATTGTACACTGCTCCAAATTCACTCTTCTAACTGATCAGCATCGTGAGCTTCATTTGACTGGACCAAACACTAAGGGTGAACTCCTTTATACAGTCTCAGGTTGTAAATTTACTGGACCATTATCACATTTCTTGAGCTGTGTGTAAAATGTAAAAAGTGCCGTCTCAGTGAGCTCGGGCTGCACTGGAGTAAATTATCTGGTGGTGTGGGAGTGCGAGGTGTGAAAAGAGGTTGCGGTGTGCATGTAGTGGCACCCGGAGGTCAGCAGGTGCTCTGGTGGGTGCTCCAGTGGGTGCTCCTCTGGGTTTGTTCTGCACAGCACTGACACAGTAAAATGCTGGAGCGAATCCAACTCTTCACCTCCTGGTTTTACAGCAGGAGACAAACGACTGTGGTCTGTTCTCTAGACACACTCTGAAGACTCCTGCTCCACATAACACGGGGAAGAGTTTGTTTCACAGTCATAGGTCCAGAATGGTTACTTTGATTTTTAGTGAGTATTATAGTGGACTCTGGCTCTGCAGATTGAACTCAGGCTGTAGATGTGTCCAGGACTGACAAACATCCATTTGCTGTCTGTCCTCGTTTGGACTTGGTATAGTCCTGGTTTAGCACTGGTTTAGGCCTGACTCCATCTTGGACATAGCTATAGTCTATATGTCTTGGTTTACTCTTGGTTTAAGCCTGATTTAGTATTGATGTAGACCTAGGTTATTCCTGGTTTAACATGGGTTTAGGCCTAACTCTGTCTTGAACATAGCTACAAAAATAAAGTTACCTCAACTTACACTCTATCTGTCTTGGTTTAACCCTGGTTCAGCTCTGGTTTGCACCTTGTTTAGTTCTGGTATGATCCTAGTTTAGCACTGGTTTAAGCCTGACTCCATCTTGGACACAGCTACAGTCTGTCTGTTTTGGTATAGTCCTGTTTTAGACCTGATTTAGTACTGGTTTAGACCAGATTTAGTACTGGTTTAGACCTGGTTTATTCCGGGTTTAGTCCTGGTTTAGGACTGGTTTAGGGCTGACTCCATCTGGGACACAGCTACAGTCTTGGTTTTGACCTGGTTTAGACCTGCTTTGTCCCGGTTTAGTCCTGGGTTAGACTTGATTTAGTCCTGGTTCAGTTGTAGGTTAGACTCACTCTATACTGGAGTTATTTGTCATGGTCGAGGAAAGGGCAGTGGAGTCATATGTGTCACTTTTGTGTCACTCAGAGCTGAAAAATAGAGAAGACTCTGAAAGTACTTTATATTTCTGATGGACCCATCATCTTGCTGTACCGTAACATGACCTGGCATCAAATGTTCTCTTCATATTAATGTGGTGTGTCATTTCACTACTACCTCTTATTGAAAGGGTGCACCTGATGGAGTGGGTGTTACTCTGAAAAATGTAGCTGACTAAACTGTGTTTTGACACTCAAGTATATCCAACGCAGCGGTGTTGTATAATAGACTAAGTGCCAATTTTCATACAAAAAGATTAAAAACACTACTATCAAAATACATTTTTAGCAGGGATAGGACAAGATCTCATGCCATAACATTTCAGAACGCAAAACTGCCTCAAGATTGTGCACACATGAGAAAAATGATCTTGTGAGATTTTTCCGCATGAATTTACCTTTGGCTTGGGTGAAAAAAGAGTTAAGACCTGATGAGTTGTAAATTTGACAAACTGTAGTTGCAAAAATCTTACTGCTTTTTGGAACTACAATGAAGTATTACATAAAATAAATAAAAATAAAACGGATTGCACCGCTTATTTATTACAAATGATGTCAAAATCTCGTCTTTCTGGTTTTCGCGGACCTGATCTCGTGGTTTGTCTCGTCCCATAATTTTTAGCATTCATAGTAAATAGGGATGGCATGATTCATGAAAAAAAAAACAATGTTCAATGCCTGCTCTTTCTCCTTCGGCATCTGCCTCCTGGTTGAGTGATCCCAGTCCAATGCTCATGGACCTGCATAGTTTTCCGGTGAGGACAGTGGACAGTGAGGGTTTAATGCTCACCTAAATCCATCATTTTAGTTTGACTGATTGTGGGTTGTGTTGCAATAGAAGTCTGACAATTTTGATGTAATTGTAACCCAGGTTATAAAATGCACCTAAACTATGTAAAGTAAAAATAAATTCCCATTCTACCTGTACGTCAAGTCACGTGACATTACACACATGTACGCACACACATTGTGGTCAATCACATTCCTCATAGCATCGATACAAGCCTCCTGTGTCCACTCTCCGCTTAAACTAAGGTGACCAGATATTCCTGTTTACCCGGGACAGTCCCAGTTTTGAGCCCTGTGTCCCCTGTCTCAGCAGATTTATACAAAACCAGTGATTTGTCCCAGTTTTATACAAGAAATGTCCCTATTTTTGACCAATCTGATCCCTGCCAACAGTAAAGAAAGGCATATATTGTAATTTATTTCGGTAAAATAGAGAAAAGCTGCTTAAAAATGACCAAAACAGAAAAAAAGTGACTATTCTGACTCACATGTTCGTCATGAATGGGCTCTGCATAACAGTTTTCCTTAATTACGCACTTGTTTCTCAATTTTAATATTACCAACAACCAAAAAACAGGGATTTCCCTGTTTTTTATTTTGAGATTCTGGTCACTCTATCTTAAACTCGACTTTAAAATGTTACTTGCTCTATAACTAAAACTGCACCTTACACTTTTAGAAGTGTCTTACCGCTGTGGAGGTAGAGTTCTGGCTGTGCGGAGATTGCAAAGTGGGATCGAGGAGTCTGTTTGTGTTTGTTATGCAATGTTAGCATTAGCAACAAAACCCCGCTACTATCTTGCACTTGTTACCTGGTTTTACTTGCTGATTGTCAATGTGCATTCATACGCTAATGCCGCCCATTACAGGCCATTGTCGCCTTTTTCTATTGCTTGGTTAGTGCCATTTAAGAATTATTCTTAAGCCCATTTGATTACTGTTCAAGTGTTGTTTTCTACGTTGTACTTGGAATGTGCCTTAAAGCAACTACTTGAATGTTGGTATTTGCACTTCTGTAAATAGTAGTACTAGGAAATGAATGTGTATATACTGAGAGTGAGACTGAATTAACTGTAATGTAATGAACTGAGATTTGCTAGTGAATCTATTACTTACTATTAATTATACTATTAATTATTTACCTACTTAGGGTGACCAGATTTTCAAAATTCAGAACTGGGACACAGCCAGGTTTGGACGGTTGGTGTGAATAAAATTGTGAAAAGAGCGTGGAACATTGTGCATTCTCATGTCAGTCATGACTGAGGGGCTTCTATTGCTGTTTTTTTTTTTTTTTTGTCATTTGCAAACAGGGTTTTGTGTATTTTGGCGAAACAAATGCCAATTTATGCTCCCCTTTACTGTTGGCGAGGACCTGATTAGTCAAAAATTGTGATAGTCCTGTTTTAGTCCTGGTTTAGAGCTTATGTAGTCTGTAGTCTAGGTTTAGTCTGAGTTTACTCTTGGTTTAGATCAAATTGGTAAAAAAAAATAGGGACATTTCTTGTATAAAACTGGGACACATTGCTGTTTCATATAAATCTGCTGAGACAGGGAACACAGGGCTCAAAACTGGGACTGTCCCGGATAAATAGGGACGTCTGGTCACACTATCTATACTTGATTGTGTTTCTGACGGTCGGTCCTGATGGTCACTATACTGGCTGGTGTGCCCAGTTGGGTACAAGATTAAAAGAAAAAATAACAAGAACTATACAGAACCGAAAACCGTGATCTTAAACTGCAATACGAACTGAACTGTGAATTTCGTGAACCGTGCCATCCCTAATAATAAACCAATCTCAAAACCATTATCCTATCTTCTTATGTTCTTCATAATCACACATGTCCCATCAGGCCGACATAACACTTTAGCCTTAGCTACCTGTGCTAATCCCTCACACACGTGCTTTAAAGTTAGCGTCAGCTTTAGCACACTGATGGCAACGAAGATACAGCTTTTATTACAGACAAGTGGATTTATGGTCCGACTCCGCGCCGCCTTCTTTAATACAAGTCTTATGCGCCGCTTTGCTCTCTCCTTCTGATCAAAGCAGTGATTTATGGTGTCACCCTCTCATTTGAATAATACACGTGGGCTACCTGTATGCAGTAAGTATTGTAATTTAGTCCTTGAATAATTCCCTGTTGTAATCAGCCAAGCAGAGATCGCCCCCTGATTTATTATCACTTAAAATGATAACTGGGCTCGACAAAGCATGAACGAAGGCTGCATGGAGATACACAGGGCCGGCGATTTCGGTTAAGAAGAAAGAGGTTTAGCAGCGAAAAGCAGTAAAAGTAAACCATTAGCAGATGGGTCCGTATGCCGGAGTGATCACAAGTTTATTTAAATCGTCAAATGTTGTTCCGGTGTGAAATGGGTGTCTGCGAACGTTAAACAAAGGCGCAATCAAAGAAATGGGATTGGATGGACGTTAAAAGGTGCATTGCGTAACATGTCTGGTGGAGGGTACGTCATCTGTTTGTCTCAGTGGAGATGTGCCTAGAATGTTCCACAGTGAGACCATCAACTTAAAAATCACCATGGAGACTTGCAAGACAAATTACTAGTTTGATTTGTGGAGAGGTGATGCCACTCACTAAAAATGGATGTTTTTAAGATGTTTTTTGAGAAATATTTAACATCTGTAGTTGAATAAATACAAAACAGAACTTTTTAATGCCATACTGTGGATAATTTACACCAAAGCATTCACATCTTCATGGAGACAAGCAAGTTGCAGACCCTTTTCGTAACTTCCTCTTCAGGGGTGTGTCACGTATTAGACAGTATTAAACGGCTCTACCTTACATTTATTTAATTGCAGGTGGTTTGTAGCTCAAAAACAACTATAAAAACAGGCATTTTGTCTGTGAGTGGGGTCGCCTCTCTACAGATCTGACCTGGAACTTGGTCTGGTTTGGTCTCCATGAAGATGGAAATGTTTAATACAGGGTACATACTGTGAAACATTCCAGACAAAGCAATAACATCTCCATGGAGGAAAGCATTTGACGGACCCTCCACTAGTAAAGTTACACAAAGCACCTTTAAAGGAGAGTTATAGAGGCGCAGGAGGAGGTGATCTTTTAAGTTAAGACACAAAGCTTTAAAAAAAAAAAAAAAAAAAAGTTAGATCTTCAAAGCCATACAGCTGAATATGAACTGTGTGAATAGTGTGCATATAATGCTGTTTCCTCATTACAAACAGACCTGGAGTTGTCTTTTGTTTCATTCACTCATTTGAGTAACCCTTTATATTAGTCTGTGTACATCTCCAAAGCTCAAAATGCTTTGTTTCACTTTGTGATGTAATCAAGTGGTAGTTTTCAAGTTAACTGCTGCCTTTTACCTTTAGTTCAGTACAGATCGGTAAATCCAGAAATCATCCAAATGACTCTGTTGAAGGTGGGAGCACTTCCTGTCTTACCTCCTGACATCACATGTTTTCAGTTTGAGAGAAGAACTCAGCCCAAATATGCAGGGTTTGTGTGTTAAACCTGTGTGAATGAAACAAAACACAACTCCAGGTCTGGTTGGCCAACCTTTTATTTTTTTTTCCCCAGTCATGTAATGTCGCCACTTGATTGCAGTGTAACTGTATTTAATGACACCGTGTGTCCTGTTCCACCCTTATGCACTGAGAAGGACCATCTTGCTGGTCGTGTTGGCGTCCCTCCCTGTAATAAAGGACTTTTAATATGTGCCTCGGGTTTGAGGCCTGATTCATCAGACCATCTGACCTCGCAGCATTAGGATTTGTTTGCTCGACGGTGGGCGGGTATTTTTTTTACTGAACCAATCTCTGCTATTTGGTCATGTGTGCATGGCACATGCAATCTGTTATTGTAACTCAGGTTGGTTCTGGCCAACACACCATTTCGCTGATCGGCCGATGTGCCGACTACAGCTTCCGGGGTTTTTGCAAACCGTATAGTGTCCTGTGATTCCTGACCTAGTCACTGGAGAGAAATAAAATTGAGTGGAGGGACTAGGTGGCACCAGCCTAGCCGCGGGTTTGTACTATATATATATATGAGCAAACACGTAAGCTGCTGTGTACCAAATAGGAGCACCTCCTGCACCAGGAGGCTCTTGCAGCTCCTTCTGACTCTGGATCCTATTGACTTACATTGGGATCTTGTTGCCCCTCTCTGTAACTGCTGCAGTGGCCTCGTCATTTTGGTCTTAAAATGGTTGTATAGTGCTCTACATGATCCTGAATTTTTTTTCGCTATTTTGTCCGTGAACAAAGTCCTGTTCATAACATAGAGCCTGGCTCTAAATTCGCTCCTGTAACCATGAGCATCATGAGCCTCATTTGATCGGAGCTTAATGCTTTGGCTGACATCACACTCACTTAGTCCACTTTTTTTATTTGTACCTTGCCCATTTGTACATTTTCCAGTAACATTAACATTCTGTCAAGATTTCAAGTTTAACCCTCGTAGAGCACCTGCACTGCTACCTTTGACTTTTATGACCAAGTGAAGCGCTCTGCCTCTTCTCTTCACCTGACAACTCCAAGTATGATGAGGAAACAGCATTATAACAGAGTTCAGAAAAAAAGTGTAATATGGGACCTTTAACACCCTATAGACGTGTAAAACTCTTTATCTTTGTTTACCACTGAACTCAAAGTCATTTAAGTGTGTGAGAAATACACCACCCTGGTCATATTATGGAGCCCTATTGCAACAGATTAAGTTTAAATGCAATTTGTTGATGTGTAGTCCCAGGCTATGGCATGTATGTCTGCCAGTATCCACTGGTGTACAGATTCATTTGTTCACTAATTGGATTCCAAAACAGAAATCGTCTGACCACTCTCTCTTTAATCAGCAGCCCTCTCCGAAGAGCCAGGTCCATCTTCAGTCGAGTCATGTTCATTTGTAAACCGCACGTGCCTTCCTCCATTATGATCCCCCGGTGAGATCAATGGGGTGTAGGTATTTTTGTCTTGTAGTTATTCACATCTCCAACTGTGATTCATGGGTATTTATGGGTAACTATTAGATCCAAGGATTATTCAGAGTCTTTGTCCGCTCATTGATTCTCTCGTGTTAGTTTTGTTTTCAATCTCCTCGTAAGCCATGCTTGGCTAATCCACCTGTCCGTCACACCCTGAACTCAGAGAGATTCACCCGGGATCAGACTCACATCTTGAGTCTGTTTTGTAATTATCAGAGAAGTGCTTTGCTGTGTTTTTAAACGCCGTACACCTCCACTAGAATCATTTGGATAATTTCAGCTTTGGAACTGGCAATCTCGACTGAACAAAAGGTAAGAAGGAGCTGTTGACTTGGAAACTACAGCTTTGTGACATCAGAAGGTGGAACAGAGCATTTTGAGCTTTGGAGATGAAGACAGATTAATAATAAACATCGCTCCATCCATTTTCTTCCACTTGTCTGGAGTCGGTGCAGTTTATTTAAATCGTCAAGTGTTGTTCTGGTGTGAAATGGGTGTCTGCGAATATTAAACAAAGGCACAATCAAGAATGTTCCACAGTATGACCATAAACTTAAAAATCACCATGGAGACTTGGAAACCAAATTACAGGTTAGATTTGTGGAGAGGCGATGCCACTCACAGTAAGAATGAATGTGTTTTTAAGATATTTTTAGCAATAACTAGCACCTGTAGTTGAATGAATGCAAAACAGAATATTTTAATGCCGTAGTGTGGATAATATCAACCAAAGCCTTCACATATCCATGGAGACAAGCAGGTTGCAGACCCTCTTCCTAACTTCTTCGTTGGGGGTCTGTCACCTGCTTATTTCTATGTATTAGACAGACAATACATTTATTAAATTACAGATGGTTTTACATTTCTAAAATACCTATAAAAACAGGCATTCTGACTGTGAGCGGGTTTGCCTCTCCACAGATCAAACCTGTAAAAGGATGATGTAGACAGACTAATAATAAAAGGCTCCTCAAACGTCCATCTATCCATTTTCTTCTGCTTATCTGGGGCACCAAGCACGGCGTCCCAGACTTCCTTCACCCCAGATGCTTCTGACATTTTCATGCACACACTCAAACATGTGTGAATGAAACAAAATCCAACGCCAGGTCTGGTTCTGAGGAGCTAACAGCGTTCTAACATGGCTTAAATGTGCGCTGCGCAACTTTTCTGGTTGAGGTTACACTACTGAATTATTATTACTGTTATTATGTTGAGGTTGCCAGGAATGTTCCACACTATGGCATTAAATATTTATTCAATCAGATGTTTTATTATACACTGAAAAATGGCAGGCTTAACAATTCACAACTCTGACCTATAATTTGACCATTCTTGTCTCCATGGAGATAGAAAAGTTGAATGCTGTGGAACAAAGCAATGAAACACAGGGTGTCCTAACAAATGTTATCATTTTAAAAGCATTTATCTTGAAAATGTAGAAAAGTCTAGCTTAGTGAAATTGAACAGTTTAGGTATTAAACATCATACGTTTATTATGGGACTTACAGCATTATTATATCTTGGGCAGTTTTTCCAAATTTTGCATTGAAGCTGCACAGTCTTGAGTGACTGTGTCCGAGCAGATTCCAAAATGCAAAATGACTTCTCTTTGGGAATGAACGGCTCAACCTGAAAACAGAGCAAAAATCAAACATTAAATATAAATTCTTGATTGATTTCTATACATTCTGTGAAAATTGTGGCATATTTTAATTATTGCTGAAATGACTGACATGTGAAATTGTGTCCAATTTTTTGAAGACAAGCAGGAAGCGGACTGTTCACCAAAATAATTACTCATAGCATCTTTAAATCTCATAAGAGTCAATTGTGCGTAATATAATAATAGACCTTTAAGGGTGCACTGTCTAACTTTTCTGGTGGAGGGTCTGCCTACACTTTTGTCTCCACGGTATGCAGGGACGGACTGGGACCAAAAAACAGCCCTGGGCTTTCCCCACACAAATAGGCCTATCATGGGGGCGTTTTCTGTTTGACATCTTTGACGTGAAAACAGTGGATGTATAATAAGAGCTGGATAAGGCACACCCCCTCTATCCATGGCCGCAGATTATGTGTGGCCGAGCGAAGTATTGTTGCCCAAGAAAAATTCTCCCATAGAAGCACAATGCATTTTTTGAGAAATCAAACAGCCCGTGTTCGGCTGACAGGGCATCCACAGCTTTCATAAAGGTCAGATTTTGTAGGGATTCTTCTGTATTTTTACAATATGAACTTAAAAAAAAAAGTTTAATCATCAAAGCGCATAAAAATTTGCTTTGTAAGAGTTAGCCAAGCCCCGCTCTGAGCTAGTACTAGCTCCGCTCCAGCAGCTCGCACTCTGATTGGTCAGAACTGTGTTTCTGACGTCACAGCTCAACAGTCTTGGGCTGCCTGACGTCACACATTGGGCAAACAAGGAAGTAAATGTGGAAGTAAAAAAAAAATTGTGGTCATGTGCCAATGAGCACAGACCATTGAAAATAAAAATCTTGGAATCATCTTCCATATTTTATTATAGTTCTATGAAACCAACGAGTAACCCACTCTTCTTTGTCACCTTTTATGCCTATGCAATTTATGCTCGACAAATGGAAAAATGAACGTATTAGCGCCCTCTGCTGTTAGTGCAGCTGGTAGACCAGACGACTGAGCTGGACTTTTCCAGAACGCACAGATTGTCAGTCCGCCCCCGATGATACGCGATTGTAATTGCTTTGCTTGGAATGTTTCACAGTATGGTATTACACATTACTATCTCCATGGAAACAAGAAGGAGACACCAGACCAAGATACAGGTCAGTACAGGTCTGTGAGGAGGATGGCCCGCTGACTGTAGGTATGCATTTTGTTTGAGCTATATAAACAATCATAAGTAAATTAATGGAAGATGGATACGTTTAATGCCACCCTGGGAAATATCTTCTTAGAGACAGGTGGCCGATCCTCAACCTGAAAAGTTACACAGTGCATGTTTGAAACTGAAGTCATCTGAACTGACATGTTGTTTGTAGAGTCCTCCATCTTGTCTTGTATGAATGAACTCCACTGTATTCTCTCTGTGTTCCTCCCTGACATTTCACCAGCACATATCCATACGAGTGTGTGAGATCCGCCGAGGAGTGACGCGGTGATGCAAGCGGCCATCTCCATGGCAACAGACGAACGAGGATGCTCTAGCGAGCCGGCGAGTGGGGCCCAGATTGCCGGTGCAAAGCCCGCTGCTCACTGGAGGATTCCGACAGACTTTCAGATCTTAACTGCTTCGGTCTCACTGCGGATTGTGTCCAAATGTGGGGCCCTTCAAACAGAGGGAGATAAGTCCGACTGGCAGCTGAGTGTGTTGACTGAAGCGTACACTCTAAACCCACTGTACTCTATTCAAAGTATCCTGAGAGTTCCAGCTCTCTGTTATACACAACATTTTGAGGACTTTTTTCCCATTCAAAAGATCTATTGATGTGGGTGTGTAATTTATTTTTGCTGTATACAAGTACTCTACTACTACACCCCATTTTTTTATTACTACTTTCTAGTAGTGTTGTCAAAATATCACATTATTAACGACTTAAAGGGGAACTCCGATACTTTTGAAGCTAAAGTCCATTACTAGAGGTGGTCAAATACTGTCAGAAGCCAAAAAACGGACAGATCAGTGTTGCCTCGGTGGAGATCTCACTGTGGCAGTGAGTCTGTCAAGGCAACAAACTAGTGTAGTGATGGGGGCAAGTTCTTAACTTCCACGTAAAACACCAATTTGCTTCACACTGAAGAAGCTTAACACCACTTTCTAACCCATCTTACAACAGCTACGAGTCTAACAAACAAAACGCTCTGCCTGGCTCACTCAATAGTGTCTGGAAATGTTATAAAACAACTTTATAAGCAGCCTTACACTTACCTCTGTTGATTTCCCACTGCACATTTGATTGCCGACTCCAGGGGCGGCAAGTGGCTGGAGCCGCCAGAAGCAACAAGTGAGGATCGACTACTGACGGTGAAGAATAGAAACTGAAAGTTGTTGAAAGAAAATAATTCGGGAATATATATATATATATATTTTTAGCTTTTTTCAAAACAATATAATTCACTCATAAATAAATGGATTTAGAAACGACATCAACAATCAAGTCTTCTTAATGAGTGAACGTTTGTTAGACTCGTGGCTGTTGTAAGATGGGTTAGAAAGTGGTGTTAAGCTTCTTCAGTGTGAAGCAAATTGGTGTTTTACGTGGAAGTTAAGAACTTGCCTCCATCACTACACTAGTTTGTTGCCTTGACAGACTCACTGCCACAGTGAGATCTCCGCCGAGGCAACACTGACCTGTGCCGTTTTTTGGCTTCTGACAGTATTCGACCACCTCTAGCAATGGACTTTAGCTTCAAACGTGCCGGAATTCCACTTTAACGCTAAACAATTTTAATGCCATTCATGTTTTTATCATGATATTAACGCTCTTTGTGACCTAGTTTTTCCATAAGCTGTGGCCACTGCTGTAATGTTAGAAAAACTACAGGATCCTGAAGCCTGAAGTAAACCTGAGGCAAAACAATTTGTACAAAACTGAGAAGTGGACCAAAGCACAGCACAATTGTTCATGTTCTCACAAACACACTCCACAGTGGGAACTTGAGTCGCTTTGACTGTTCTGAGGACAGAAGAGATGCCCTTCACTGACAATGTTGCAGAGCACTTCATAAAAGTAGCCAGAGTGGAATGCCGAACACAAAGTTGTCTCACTGACATGGTTGACATTGACTTTGTTATGCTTTGCAAAAAATAAAAAAATAAAATGACAGAAAGCCTTTCCTATGTTGAAAAAAGTATTAAAATGATGATTCTAGGGACAAAAATGACATGTATAATACATATAGAAGACATCAAATGTATGAAGTACGATATATGGAATCATGTAGCAAAATAAAAACATAAAATAACCTCACTCATCCAGTCCAAAACACTGTTGGATGAGAACGATGTGGGAACAAGTGACCATCCAAGGGGAGCTAAGTCTGACTGGCAGCTGAGTGTGTTGACTGAAGCATACACTTTAAACCCACTGTACTCTATTCAAAGAATCCTGTGAGTTTCAGTTTTCTCTTATACGCAACATTTTGAGCACTTTTCCCCATTCAGAATACAGGATATTACGTTTTAAAGGTCCTTCACATCCTTACACTGAATTCTATTTAAAGTACCCTGTGAGTTTTAGTTTTCTTTTTTTATTAAGTTTTAAAGGTCCTTCACATCCTTAAACACTGTGTACTCTAAAATAATTTGTGAGTGTCAGATTTTTATTTTACAGAACATTTTGAGGACTTTTTCCCCATTCAAAAGATAGGATATTTCATTTTAAAGCAGCCCAATAAAGTGACATAAAAGAAAGCATGATTAAAACGGCTTTATTGTATTACTTATGCCATGTTTTCATTAGAGCGTACAGAAAATCATAAAGCTACTATCACGCAGGTGAACAGGACTCAAAAGCAACACAAAGAACGCGTCTAACACAAAGTCTTATTTCAGTACAGAAGAAAGTGTCTTACAAAAGGTAAAGCTTAAATGGCAAATCAGGTAGAGAAACAACAAAGGAATTATATGATTTATAACGTGAACTAAAATATCCTCCAAACCTGGGAATCTCTTCAATAAGAAAATGGACTGGGAAAAACTCAGAAACAGGGACTTTAATCAGGGATTTACTAGCAAGGACCACGCCAACAACACATGTGTTAAGCGAAAAGGGTTTATTGTATTGAGACGAGGCGGGTCGGCTGGGTTGAGACTCAGGGTGGGGGTACAGTCTCAATCTTCAGATGGCCCAGTAGGACGGGACCCCCCTCGTAGGCGTCGTATGTCTGGAAGAGAACAGATATGGGATGGGAGGGTGGAGTCGAGTTATTCGGAATGAACTGGGTTGCCGGGTTTGGCTGCTATAAATAGGCTTCTGGGAAATTGAGGTGTGGCAGAAGTGAGTTGTGATTTGCTGGAGACGAGGCGAGGGCGGTTGAGGCGTGGTCCTGCTCCCGAACTTAAGTTAATCATAATAACTACATATAAATCAAGATTGCTCAGAAGCAAACAACAGACACGGATACAAGGTCTCTATTACAGAGCTTGAGAATAGATCTTCACTAGTCAACAATCTGCTTACGGCCATACCAACTTGAAAATGCCCGATCTTGTCTGATCTCGGATGCCAACCTAGTTCCGGCCTGGTTAGTACCTGGATGGGAGACTGCCTGGGAATACCAGGTATTTAGGTATTAAACATGACGGTCCCCGGGTCGCCCTGGCCTTTCTGTGTGGAGTTTGCATGTTCCTCCCCATGTCTGGATGGGTTTCCTCCGGGTGCTCCGGTTTCCCCCATCAACCTAAAACATGCAGCACCCCTATGAACTACCATTAAGGACCATGACATCCACCCTCCTGTGGGCTCACCACCTGCAGAGGGGTTCATAGGGGGGTCAGGTGCTATGAGTATTGGGCAGCAAGCTGCCCCCGCCACCCAGCCGGATTAAGCGGGAGAAGATGGATGGATGGATGGTCAACAATCCAGCAAAGACTGAATGAGGAGCAGGAGTATATACAGATGACCCTGGGATAGTTACGGGATGAGAGACAAGTGTCGGAGAAACGAGGAGGTAGCAAAAAGAGGACTGGAACTGACTGGGAGCTGGACTGGGGTAGAACATGTAAACAAAATGCAGAACTGTGACAGCTACGGCCAGGTTATTTCTTCGATTATAAGGAAACAATGGCCAGGGACAGACAATTTCACCGGCACTGTTCTGGCTGGCCTGAAAACAGCTATCAAGAGCTTGAGAAAATGTCTGTTTTCACACATCCCTTATACCCGCCCACTTCCAAAAACAAAGATGTGATTAAATAATAAATAAATCAGATCATATTGAAGGTAATAAATAAATAAATAAATAAATAATTCTGCATTTTTATCAGGAAGTGAATGGTCCCATATCTGATTTTGTTCAACATAAAAACATATATATACATACTATACATATTTCAAGAAATTAATCAAATGGAATCTATTCTCTGCTGCTGGCTCATAGGAGAGATATAACGGGCTAAAGTACACCCAACAAAATAAAAACAAAAACTTAAAAAACAATATTCTCCTG